>JAVXUL010137942.1:0-15111 GCA_035590515.1 Trichilia minutiflora
AGCCAGACGATCGAGGTGTCCGTTCCTTTTGGGCTCATCCATTCTCGGGCTGGACCTCGACCACGCCCGAGAAATATGCAAGAAACAACAAACCTTTTAAAAATCATCTAGGATTCCTTTATGATCATCACTTTTGAAGTGATTCATGTCGATTCTTTGTTAGATGAAATTAGGGTTTTTTTTAATTATTTTTGCTTTTGCATGGACCCGCATGTCGTTTAAAAAAGTTATACGTAAAATGAATGTATCATATTTCTCGTAGATCTATCTAATAAAATTCTGTTATACGTGTATGATTATAAAAAGAATTGGTCACGAAAACAATTATGATTATGAAAAGGAAATTCAGTACGCATGATATGATTTTATAATCAGATGATTATATTAAATGTCGTACTTAATTTTTTTTTTAGCGTGTGTGATGGCCTGCCGTGTTGGCTCGAGCTGACAAGTGTAGGCTCAACGGTGGGTGAGCTAATAAAGGATAGCCAAGGGTCACAAGTTGGTGGTTTTTGTCTCAGATCAAATTATGCACACCTTCCATATTCATTAATAATATGTCACCCTTAATTTTGGCATTCATATATCCCTATCGTTTATTGATTGATTTGAAATTATGAGTGAATAAATATTTTAAAATTTTAATGGGTAATAATATTTAAATTCCAAAGTTTAAGAATATAAAATTTAGATTCCAAAGTTGCTGTATTTTCATAAATAAGAATATAAAATTTTCATTTTTATCAAATTGGTCCCAAATTCTTATTTTTTATTTTATTAAATAATTATAAAACTCTGCCGAATTTAGATATATATAATTGCGTGTCATGTCAGCATCGATTATGCCCACAATGAACAATTTTTACTTTAATATTACAGTCAAAAGGCTATTGAATTTAGATATATATAACATATCATTGTAACTATGCTCAAAGAAATCTTCATCTATAATGAATAATTTTCCCTCAATATTATAATTGAAAATTTATCGAATTTAGATACTTACGGTTGTGATAATGGTCATTCAGATCAGTGGATAATGAACAATCTCTACTATAATATTACTGCTAAATATAATTTACACCAATAATTACATAGAAAATCAAACTCTTTCTCAAATTATAATACCCTTCTTTCAACTTAAATCATAGAGTGGTCAAAATTCTATTGTAAGTATGTGGATATTTGTTTTTAGAGATAACGAGCTTATTTTTATAGAAAACGAACAAATTATATCTTTATTTGCGAAAATCTATAGATATAGGGACCCGGAAGCTATGTTTTCAACTTTTAATCGCAGCCATCTTCATTGAATCGAGTTCTAATAGGATGGCTTATCTAATATCTATGTACTGTTTTTATTGAAATAACACCACAAAATATTTGTCGTTTGGTTTGTAAGTCAAGAAACAGAAACCAAGATTAAGATCCTACAATCATCATATCATATCATTTTATAACAACTTGTTATTAGTTTTATAGGGTGCCATATTACTTGAAAGTGGTGAGTTTATAAGTAATTTGAGAAAAAAAACTATTTTTGACAAACTTTTTAATTCTCACTCTAAATTTATATTAAACAATAGTTTTTATTGTGAATATTTACATTTTATAAACTATGAATTTGAATTATAATTATAATAAAATATCATTATTTTGTTACGTTCTTATCTATATATCTATATCTATATCTATATCTATATTCTTTTTTAAGTGTGAACATATGCAATTGAGAAGAATAGGGTATAAATTAAATCATTTGAATGTTGTGATTCATGAACTTGTTATAATAAGTAGAATGGTAGTAAAATGTTGAATTTTGAAGCTTTCTCAAAAGAGAAAAGATGTATAAATTATCTTCAAAAATAAATTTTTATTATGAATAAAATATAAATTTGTACATCAATAATTATACTTGAAAATGTTAAAGGATTTAAATTGATTTAATAGTTGACTGACAAACTCATAAACTGGTTTATTTTTTAATGAAATTGTTTTTTTTTAAAGAAATTGTACATGTTAGAATAAATAAATTTATTAAATTTCTTATTAATTAATGATTGGTTTAATGTGATAATACGGTATTTATATCCTTATTTATTATTTTTTTAAAAAATATTTTGTTTTGGTATGAATTAATGTCACTATCTTCAAGCCTTAACTGGGAAGATAAATCATGTTAAATTTGTCCATAATAAACGACATGTCGGACCCGTCGTTTATATAATCCCAAGACTGTTTCACGTGATCGTCTACGTACGTAATACTGTCTGAAAACGACAAGGAGTCCCACCGATTGTCGGTTTTTCTTCATCCATTAATCAATGCTTTGTTTCTTCCATGATTAAGACGTGATTAGGCAACTAATTAAAGATTAATTATCAATCAATTATATAATAAGAGGAATGCTTCGTTATCACTAATCAAATCCCAAAAAAATTTGGGAGACAACATCTTCTTATAGTAATTTGTAACAAGTTATATTTTTGTATTGTATTAATATTAAATAATAATATATTCATATTAAAATTTATTAATATAATATAAATTTTACTAACAAATTTGTTTGGAGTATTGGTTAAGATTTTATATTTAATAAGTTATATTTTTTAATATATTAAAATTTATTATTAAGTATTATATTAAATATAAAAAATTATTATAAATAATAAATATAAAAATTTTGATAAGTGGCGTAAAGACAGTAGTTGACAAAATTCTTATAATATTATACTTTTTAAATAGATGGTTGAAATTAAATAATAAATTTATTTATTTTATTTTATTATTTATATTAAATTAATTTTTTTTATGTGTTCATTGTTGACAGGGGTAAAGTTTCCCTTTTTATAAAAGTAGACTTTTAATTTAAGTTATAAATAAATTCAATTAGACAAAATTTACCAAAATCTTCTCATCAAAATTACCATTATTTAGAAGTATACTCTTTCTTTTTGGACTTTGAAATAAATGCTTATATGTGTATAAGTAGAATTTTAGGTGAGTCGAACCTAATAAAATTATTAATACTAAAAATAAATAATGCATTTTTTTCCTCTCAAGAGTGATATTATTATTGAAATTCAAAATTTAAATCTCTCCCCATGTTTATAATATTCCATTTCTACTTCTATAAGAATACCCTTTAGATTTAAATCCTCAAATTAAATTACACATGGGAGTTTAATGTGTACAAGTCTTAACAAAATTGTTATCAAGTTTTGTGTATATAAAACCAATGAATTCTTAAATTGAATTTGTTGATGCAGGAAT
Source organism: Trichilia minutiflora (assembly GCA_035590515.1). NCBI lineage: Eukaryota > Viridiplantae > Streptophyta > Magnoliopsida > Sapindales > Meliaceae > Trichilia > Trichilia minutiflora. The sequence goes on from JAVXUL010137942.1 coordinate 3,274, forward strand.
TTTACACGATCTTGAATTCCATACACCATTAGGTAGGTCTTTGGTTGATGAATTATGTTTGTCTGAAAATAGAAAACAATAATTAAAAAAAAATCGATTTTTTGACCAAAACACTCCAATACTTAAGTTAGAGTTTTTCTTTAAAATATTTTAAGAGAAGGTGGAAGAATGACAGCAAGTAGGTCTTTTAAAAAAAAAAAAAAAACTTACCTATTTCTTAGACCATAACACCTTATATAGTCGAATTTTGTAACAATAGAACGTATATATTAATTATTTAGAACGTGTATATTAATTATTGCTTCTCTCTGCACATCCTGGAATACATCCTTGAAGTCATGGATTGTCATCGCTCATATTATTCACATTTATTCTATAATCATTATTTGTATTTATTAGCTTTGGATATTTCATTTGAAGTTGTTAGCTGGATCAAATTACTGGTTACAGTGATCTCGAGGTCCCTTCTATTGAAGGCAATTATAATCCTTTCCTTGGACCCCTAATAGCAATATCCTGACCTCCTAAGATCTTTATAAGTCTTACTTTCATGGATCATTCAAGGGCACTTCATGATTTTAGGTGTAGAACTCGTCCTAAATTTTTTAATGATTTATAGGGTACATGTGTAAATACATAATTGGGGTGTCGCTTGAGGCGTAAAGTGAATAGAAATGGAGTATGAATATTTTGATCATTTGGGTATGGTTACTGTAGCAGTATCAAAATTTTCACCGGTGAGTACCGTATGAAAGCTTGTAATATCTAAATGATCATGCCATAAATGATGCTCGAATTGGATAAGTATTGAGAGAGTTATGATATTTTTCGATTAAATGGACAATATCGCGGCCCGATTTTCAAAGCAGCACCCTTGTAGTCAATTTATTTTTTGGATGTTTTGAGATTGGTAGGATGGTTATAATATGTTAGAGTCCAACACCGTAAATGACACTTAATTTAGTTAAAGAATGACGGAGTTATGACATTTTTGTGAAAAATCGGATGAAAAACGATCGAAAATGAAAATTAATGATGCAAAATACTTTCGAAGAAGGGGCTAAACATCTCATTAATGAATTTGAAGTGGAAAACAAAACCCGTTATGGAAACAGATAGCGAAATAGAGATCGAAATGCGAAACGGAATGATAAATGACTGTTTTTTTTCCCAAAGAGCAATTTATCTCAAAATAATAATTTTATTCTTGATGCTTATAAATAGGCCATGGGGGGTTCATTGTGTTGGGAATGCATTTGGAAGGGAGAGAAGAGAGGGGAGAGGAGGAAGGAGAGAGAAAGTAGAGAGAGAAGTATTTGGGTCATAACTTTGCACACACAAGTCGGATTGATGCACCGTTTGCGCCATTAGACTCGTGTTGATGAGAGAAATCAGCTGCAGATCACATAATGTCGAAAAAGTCTTTGGAATAATGCCTGAAGCTCTACTGTAACTTCAATAAAATCTTAGTTTTCTCCATGATTCGACATCAAAAATTGAGAATTTTACCTGGTCAAGGTCGGATAAACTTCTGGTGAGTAGTTCTCACTATGGAACCTATGTTTTTCATGAATTTAAGAGAAAGATAGAGATCGATTTATGAGTTGATTGATTTTGGTTGTTTAGCTTGAAATGAATATTATGATTGATAACATCATATTGCTCCTAGAGTTGTGTTATTGGATGATTGTAATATTGGGTGTATTAGGCTTAAAATTTAGAAAAACATTGGTTAGGAGCACTTGACACACCAAGTGTTCGATGAAATGTCTAAGTGATTATAGATATTGATTTATTATGAATATGATGATTAGAAATATTGGCGAGAAAAGTGCAATGTGTGATAAGATGAATGAATTATGAAACTTTGTAGTGAGTTGTATGCAAATGCGTAAAATATAGGAAGACATGACGATTGCCTACCAAGTGTTTGATAAAATGACTAAATGATGTGTTGATTGCTGTATTAGTAACGAATGACTGAAGATATCTTGTGACATGAGTTGTGAGATCCACAGACCACTGTTTTGATTTATGTATGTATGATCGAGGCTAGGAGGTCATTATCGTAATTTTAGATCTTATATGTTAATTTTAGTAGTGTTAGATTTGGTTTGATCATACCTTACATTGGCATTATGTTTGGTTAAGTAGAGCGGTAGCTTCCTCTCCTCGTAAAGAATAATAAATAAGGTATTTTAAAATACTTGTATTTGATATTAGAAAAAAGGGACTGTCTTATACATGTGTATGATCCGTGGCGATTTGTGTGATATTTTGTTAGCTTGTTTAATAGCATAGAGTAGACATATGGATAAACAAGTGAATGGACAGTTTATGAATGCTTGTAAATTAGCTATTGATGTGCTCGTCTATGTGTTTTACTGCTTACAAAATGAATAGTTTATATGGTATTGATATATATATCGATGTGTATATGAATAGTTATCCGGATTTTGAATGGGATAATGATATCTTTAATGGATGTCAGTCTATAATGCTTCTGATATGTATGAATTCTATGATGACCGGATGTGTTGTAAATGATTGTAAATGCATAGCATAGGTGTGTGTGGATATGAGTTTGTAAACTTTGTGATATGATTGATCTTATGGAATTTGATTTATATGAATCATGAATCACTCATGTGTATGTAAAAAATGAGTTCAGTGATGACAGTATTTGTGGGGCTACTCTTGGAGCCCATAAGTTGTATCTCAAACATTTTGTTTTCCAGCATGCTTGGTATCAAATGGATATGCCTTTATCTTTTTTCAGCTTTCTTGTTTTATTGACTATATGGTTAGTATTACAAAACTTACATTTTATTGTCTTAAGGCATTAAAAACTGGGATATGATCATAATGAGGAAGTAATGGTTATACTTGTTGTGTGGTGATTGGGATGGTCCCTTATTTGTGATAGAATTAAGTGATGATGTAATATATTGTTATTATGGATTTGAGACCGAAGGCCAATTATGAATATTGCTCTTTGATAATATTATGAGAATTATGGTATTATTTGAATACGTATGATGGCTAGAGTGCCATTATTTTTATTTGGCCTTATGTGCCATTATGTATTAGTTTTGATCTTGTGTGCTGTCAGGATTAGTTTTACTGCTTTTAGCTTTGCGTGCCAATGTGGTTGTTTTGGTATTGGGAACCATAATTATTTATGTTGGCCTTATGTGCCCATGTTGTTGCATGCCAATGTTGTTGTTTGACCTTGAGAACAGTGTTATTTATGTTAGCCCTGTGTGCCGTGATTTGATTATTTGACCTTATATGCTATGTTTTTCTGATATCGGCCTTGTGAGCCATGGTTTTGTTTGATTTATGGGTGATAGATCCACGTGGATGAGATAAGGTGAGTGTCCAATAGATGATAAGAAGGCGATGAGTTTTCGTACTGTGTCATAAGGAACTCCACCAGTATTAAGATAGACAAATGTCTAACAGACGACAAAAAGGTGGGTGTTTCTGCACTGTATCGTGTATCGTGAGGAACTTGGTTAGAGTCAGATGAGTATCTAACAGACGACAGGAAGGTGATGAGTTTTTACACTGTGTCATGAGGAACTCCACCAGTGTTATGATAGACAAGTGTCCAACAGACGACAGAAAGGCGAGTGTTTTCGTACTATGTCGTGAGAAACTTGGTTCGAGTTATTAGAGGTTTCCACCAGACGACATGTGACGATATCATCTTGCACTGTGTTGTGAGGAACCTATTTGTTGTATATATGCTTTATATGATGAATTACAGTTTTTCGATATGATCGATAATCGACTTATGGAGGAGTTGTTCAGATACTGGGATTGAGACTAGAAGACGGCCATTATGTTTTGCTTATGCTATGGCTATGTGATGTTGATTCGATTTGGATGCTTTATTGGTGCATGTATTATTATGTATTTCGATTTGGATTGATTATAGATAACTGAATAAATTGTTGTTGATGATTGAGTGGTAGATGAAAATGATTGGAATAGGGGTTGGTACTGTGGGTTAACTAGAATGAAATGAGAAGTGATAATGAGGAAAGAGAGTAGAAAGAGGTTATGGTTTATATACAAGTGTATACGTTGTAAAGGCGATGTATTGGTTGATGTGTGGGTATATGTATAGCTTGCCTGCATACTGATATGATGATTATCTAACCAATGTCTATCTTGATTATATTATCAAATTATTTTAAGTTACAGGTCGAGTTACCTATTCATTGGGCTTATTAGCTCACTACTTTACAGTTTTTATTTTTATAGGTCTATCCTAGTTACCAGGCTCTTCTACAGCATCGCAGCAATAATTTGTTGTATGTCCAGACTCTTTGCGAAAATAGAGCCATTAAGCATATCTATTGCATAGGTTTATTAATGTGAACTTTGTATGACTGTGGATTGATTGAGCATGTGGTAGTTGAACCAACTCATGACGTCCCTTTGTAGGGTAGGATCGGCTTGCAAAGGGGTGGTCGTGACATCAGGAATATAGGAGTACCGAGATTCTTGAGGTTCTTGGGATGAGAGGTAGAAATCATAGGATCTCGAAGTTCCATATACTTTTCATGATCTAAGGATCTTGTATGATTCTCTTTTGATATAGATTTAGGGTTTTGAGCACTTACCTCAAAACTCAATTTGGCAATAGATTTTTGTCTTAAGGAATTTCCGTAACTTACGAATACACTTTTTGTGAACTTTGAGCTGGCATCAAAGAATTGAACTCCTAATTGAGTCTTTAGACTAGTAGGATCCAAAATTATCTCCAACAGAATTATATACCGGTTAGATTTAAATGGGTCTTAATAAAATCATCAATGTTAAAAAATATTAGTTTTTAAAATAATTTATTGGAATTAACTTTATACAAATTAGATTGAGGCAAAACAGAACATTTTTCTTATTGGAATAGACTTAGTGACTAAAACAAGTTTAAATTGACCTAGTTAAGTCTTAAAAAATAATAATCTTAGTCACAAAATTTTTAATCTAAAAATTAATATTCAAATCAAAATCAAACAATAATATTATTCAAAAAGCTCCATAGTGTAATTAAATAATAATAATAATAATAAGTTAATTAAAAAATTAAAAAATTAATTATTAGGAACAGAAAACGTAAATGTCATGTCTTGACACTGCGGGGCTATAAATGCTGCTGATATTAGGCATATTAGGAGTTAGACCCACAAATCTTTCTTGCTTGAAGCTGTTCCCTCATCACATTTTGAATATATTTCCAAAAACAAAAGGACAAAATAAAAGGAAAATAATTAAAATAGAATTTTCTTTTTAATTCTTGTAATTGATTTAATATTTACATCAATTATTTGGATATGTATATATGGCCAGGTGTATAATACATTAATATGAAATTGGGTTGGGCACTTGGGCTAGTTTGGATATTTCGAAAATTAATTCAGAATTAATTATTTTGAAAATTTAATTTACAAATTGAAGTTCAATGAGTAAAATTTTTTAAGGTATAATTACTTAAAGTCTAAGATTTCATTTTTGCTCGTGTTAGAATTTGGGAGAAATTTAATATGTATTTAAAAAATATTTTCAAAAAAACATGACAATATAAATGTTAAGAGTATTTCAAGGTTGTTGAAGCCTAGAATTGGAAATACGTTGAACAAATTGTATCTAATGGATAAATAGAAAAACTTATTATTACTCTAAAAATAATATTTATAATGGTAATATGATACATATATATCTCTGTAGATTGTTTAAAAAATTACTTAGGGTTAACAAAATAATTTTTATCTTTCATTTTATATTTGGTAGATTTTGCTTACAAGAATCAAGATATAAATTGAAATCATAATCTCTACTAATTTTTATGAAAACATACTTCAAACTTCATGTTATTTTTTTAGGAGCATAATGATAATTATACTATAAAAAGAACAATTAACTAACAAAATGACACTATAAAAAATATTTATTATCAGTTTTAAATTTTATAAATATTTGTCACAAAAAAAAAGGAAGAATATCTATAATTTTCTAAAACTACAGGGGATATGTCGTTCTTCTAATAAAATTTTGTAAAACCTTCCGAGGATATGAATGAAAATACTATTTCCCCCAATTATGTAGTTCTTCCATATTCTTTCACCTTCCTCTTCTTCTTCCTCTCATTAGATATCTAATGTTAATTTGTTTTTCCTTTAAAAGTTTTTGGTAAAAAATTTGTTTTTCATGCACTATTAATTTGCATATGTTTTCAACCGCATCTCTATAATTTCTAAGAGTCTCTTTCTTAAGAGGTTAAGTTTTTTATGTGCTTCTAATTAATTACAAGCATAAGTAATCTCTTCGTATATAAAAGTCACGAACACATTCAAGTTTTACCAGAAAAGAAAGTAGAAAAATAAGCAATATTTTTTATCTACAAAATAGCATTAAAGAAATCCATAATATGTTCAATTTTTTCTTTCATTACACCTCTATCTTAATGAATATATCATATCTGTTTTACATCAAAAATATTTTGAAGATAAATGTATTCATTTTATAGAGTACAAGTTACGCGCACGCACATACACACATGTATAATGCAATTTTATGATTAAAATTATATAAATTAACGAAATAATGTTATGTGATAATAACGTTCATTATATCTACCATGAACATCATCCACTAAATCATTTTTACCTTTACACTAACTTAGTAACTTATATATCCATATATCTAAATATCTATATCTATATCTATCTATTTATAAACTGTCTTAAGTTTTAAATAATTCTTTTAATAATTGCTAGTCAATATTAATTATTCATATAATACCTTGCGAAGGATAATTAAATATTAAAATAACAATGCAACAAGAAAATTAATTAATATATTCTTATATACATTTATTAATTAGGCGTAATCAACTTAAAATTGGACACATGTATATAACTAGCTAATAAATAATCCATGTATATACTCATAGAATTAAAAATCATAAGTTAATAATGACATAACTAATCAACTAATAAACTATTACCAATTAATTAATTATATGATTAAAAAAATTGTTGCTTTTGCTTTTGCTCATTATATAAATTAATGGATCCCTTTTGTATGTAAAATATGCAACTATCAAGGGGACAAGTATTGAAGTCTTCCTGACTGGAATGCATTCAAAACGAAGCAATTTTCTCTAGTGGTTAGTTGATAAAATAAAAATAAAAAAAAATAAAAAAATAAAAAAGGAAGAAGCAATTTCCAAAAGCAAATCAACTTTACAGACAGCTTCAGACATTGATGTCCGCTCCATTTTCTCTCCTGATAATTACTACAAAATTTAGGTCACATTCGCATGCTACAACATGTCTCCAGATTTAGACAGCCAGAAAACTTTCAATTGTCTTAATTTGTGCCTACAAAAGCAGGCAAAAATGAAGAGAGTTGGACACACATGGAAGAATAGAAGATAATCGAGAAAAGAAAAAAGAATAAAAAGAGAAAAAGAAACCAAAAACGATCGACATATATTTAAATTCGATCTTCAAAGATGGCTAGGGTTTCTTTCAAGCATCTCGTTTTCATGGTTTTCGTCTTTCTTTGCTTCATCACCATCGTTGATGGAGGTAAATCAGTTTTTTTAATTGTATATATGTTTATATTTTCAAATTTTTATTCAATATGATATAAATTATGAACAAATTTTTTTAATGGGTTTCTATTTATTTATTTATTTATTTTGGTTTTGTTTTTCAGCTCGGAGTTTGAGGTCGGCGCCGGGGCTGGCAATCAGGGATGAAAAAGCTCAGAATTATGTGCTTGCACCATTAACAGCTGAAAAAGAAAATGAACTGAAGCACAACGTTGATAATGATTTGGTGACTGTTGATTATACTCCAGAAAGAAGGAAGCCTCCTATTCACAACTAAATTAAAACTTTCAAATTTTGCTGAAGAGAATTAATTAAGTATATTAGCCCTTAGTTAGATTTCAAATCCTACTTCTATATATGCAAATATTTTTGGGTATTGTATATTATATATAAATACATAAATAGAAAAATAAGGATATAATTTTATTGTAAATTAGGGTTATGGGAGGCAAGGAAAATATCATGAGAGAGAAACTTGAGGACCGAAACATGCATCGATATATATGCTATGCTAGATGCACATGTTTTTGGGTTGTAACTCGTGATTATATATATATATATATATATATGCAAAGATAATTATATAATAGTTTAGTTTGATTATGTACAAGTTTATATTTATATGATAATGAATTTTAGTCTTTTTGAAAGCTATTAATTAAGGAGATGTTATTCTTGATTATTTTTAATATTTGAGGATATATATATATATATATATATTTTTTTTTTCAGAAAATTTTAGGAATTATTGTGAGATATTATGAAAAATATTTAAGATATGAACCATGTTTGGTATCTCTTCTTCGTAGGGAAATAATAATAAGGCCAAGGAAAGCATAATCCTTGAGTGATATGATATGTTTTAATGGTTTTTGTAGATGATTTTATGAGGAAATTCATTTAATGCGCAAATTTGATTTATTTGAAGTCCTTACTTAATTACTTTCTATAGATTCGAAAATCACATCCAACAAAAATTACATTATTTTAGCTTTTGAATCCGCTAATTGGCCTTCTTTTGATCTCTAAATTCAATTATTTTTTTTGTTCTTGCAAAAGTTATATTTCTATGCTGATGTTAGTATTTGCTGGATAAATTTATAAAGGGAAAAAAATTCTGCTTCTAAGAATTTTGAATGAATCAAATAATAAAAATGGTTGTATATATCTCTAGAAATTGATATATAGAAAACAATTAATTTATCGAATCACATACAATTTTTATTTGAGTAATTTTTTTTTTTGTGACACCTAACCTAGTACCTGACAATAATAATATTTGCTTTGATTCAATTTTTGGAATCTTATGATTTTATTCTTGATAATAAGCTCAAATCTATTTCAAAAAGTCTTATCGATATATTGGTTTTAACTCAATATATATTATCAAGTCTTCGACTGTAGAGTCCACGCCTGACAACCGTTATAGATTCTTAATATGCATTTTTTAGGTCCAGAACATTTATTGAAAACCTATAAGGTTAAAATGGTACCTGTTGTTGTAAAAACATTTAAAAACACTTTCAATAGTTTTCTCCAAACTTCTAAACTACGTTTAATCAAAATCAAACTCAACACTTCTAAAATATACATTCAAACTATTGTAATTGAAATTACATCATATCAAAACATTATAATACTCATTGCTTATAAGATATTCAAATAATACAATCATTTCATTACATAGAGTAAATACTGAAATTTACATCAGAGTAAATAATTCTTGAAAATAAGAAAAACCATAAATATTACACAACTTCTTCAGTAGACTCAAAAGAAAGAAAATTATACATGAAATCATTACTCCGAATGCTATTACCACCTTTCAAGTATTATGGTTACGCTCGAAATTTCCTGTAAATAAGAAAAAAAGATGACCATACTATTGTATACGTAGTGAGTGAAAACAAAATAAAAAAGTATATATATACATATAATGGGCACAAGAGTATTAAAAAGAAATCTTTATTCAATTTATGAGTTTGAAAACAATTATCAATTTTATGAAAACATTAATTGGTTATATTAAAAAAAGAAAATTATTGGGCCTAACTATCTTTTTCAGTGATTACACTGATCAGATGCAACCTTGAACCGTTAGTGGGTTTTTCTATACAGTTTAAAAATTAATAAACATTAAATAAAAATATTCTTTTAATAAAATTAAAAAGTAAGCATGCAATTTAATGAAAATCTTGCCCGTTATTGACGTTGGCTTCAAGTAATCTATGAATCCTTATAAGATTGTCCTTTATATTTTTTCTTAATGGGTCACTTCATTTAAATAAATTCATCACCTCTCTTATACTGGCTCCATCAATGTGCACTTACCTAGTACGGCCTCTGCCACGGCTCGTATCTAAGCTACTTAACTTTATAGTTACAATACTGGCCTACTTGACCATGTAATCATAAAAAAAATTGCATAATTTAGTCCATTGGCTATATCATCTCAACAAAATCACTAGGAGTCCAATATAAATACAAATAAATCAATAATTATGTATATGTATGTATATCAATAATACAAGTTTCAAGACAATACTCAAAACCGTTATGAAATCAAAATAAATCAATTATATCATGGGTACATTAGCCTCCTAACCTTATACATCAAATAAAATTCACCGTAAATCATTCATGTATATAAACTTATAAACATAGAGCATAAAAGAAAGTTTAAAGTTTGAAAACATTTAAAGTACATAAAATTAGAACATCATAAGAGGATTTAAAGAAACTGAGAAAGTTTCACTCATACTATAGAGAGGGTAAGCACTCCCTAATCACATCTCAGTCCTCGGCATCTCTCAAGCGTTTCTCACATGAACGTTGTCACTTAATACTCGCATATACCAAAATCTCATTAATACTCAAAATTAAGAATACAATGCGACTTATATACACATGAATGGATCCTAATCCGGGTATCCTATAATCGATTTATATATATTTATGTCATTTCTCATTTTCTTGGCATTGTGATCGATTTCTAACAATTCAAAATCGATTTAAACCTATAACTCATTCGAGTAATGATCAACTAGTACCATTTGATCTTATTTACCAAAGCCGATCCATGAATAATAGATTTTAAACGAAATAATAATCTTTACTATTTATTACGAAGCAAAATCTTTCAAACTCGAGCTTTTTAGCTATTTAACCATATGTCTGCCTATTCTACATTCTGAATAACACATTATAACTTAAAGTTTCATGATATGAAAGCCAATTTACTCATGGATGAACATTAATCCTATATTATAAATATAATCTAAATGAAAATTTAAACAATAAAGAGTTTAATAGCCTTACCAAAAAATCGATAAAAGCTTATAACTGTAGTATAGGGCGTTAGTTGCTTAATAACATGGGTTGAACTCCAAACCTTAATTTTCTCCTTCGTTATTTTTAGCTGAAATTGACAAGTAAAATAGTTAGAGTGTAAAGAAGACATAGAAGTGATGAATTTTGATGTAGAGTTATGGTTTAACCGATTGGAATACTAGAAATTAAAGGAAGGAAATTTTACAAAGAGGGTGAAGAGAGAAACAAAAAGGAAAAGAGAGAAAAGAGAAGAATAATAAATGATTTTTCACCATTGATTCATATTTACAATATGAAAAATAAAATTACTAAAATACCCTTGAATTATAAAGAAAGAAAATTTCTAAAAGGGGCAAAAATGATCATTTAACCCAATTTTTGAAAGATTCAATAGAATGAATCGGCCAATTCATTTGATTAAATTATAGTTCATTTGAATGAATTAAGCCCTTCATTCGACCAAGACTGTCACGAGTCTCTGAAAATTTTTTGATCAATTATTTGTTTACGCAAATTGGGCTATTTATTCGAATAAATCAATGGATTCGTTCGACCGAGATTTCAAGACTTCCTAAAAATTTTGAGCCATTAATTCATTCGAATGAGTAATCTTTTTCGTTTGATCGAATGCATTTGTTTAAACAAATTCAAAGATTCGTTCGATTGAATGCCTTCTACCTCTAAATTTCTATCGTAGTTGAATACTCATTCAATTTTTGATTCCTATTTCTATTTGTCACATCCCGACTCGTGGGTCCCACCTGTGACAACGCCACAGACCTCCAGGGTGTACCCAATAATACAGAATACAACCTGTAGGCCTGTAAGGCTTTTATAAAGTCTGTTTATCACAAAAACATTACATCACACTTCCAAAA
>JAVXUL010137953.1:0-15109 GCA_035590515.1 Trichilia minutiflora
AAGAAGAACCAGGGTTGGATTTCAGAAGGGAAAGGGCCTCAGTGTTTCAGTGGGTCAGCCTTCTAAGAAGAGCCGCAGTAGTGGATCTTCAAGTGGCCAGTCGACAAGTCCTGGGGTTTCTTCACCTTTTTCCCCTAGGGACCAGAGATCGACGCGATTTGGTACTTCTACCTCAGGATCAGGGCGATCAGGCAGAAAGTCATTTGACAGTAGGCGATGTCCTAACTGTAAGAGTTTTGCAGATTACCTCCCCAGTGCTTTCAATGTGGTCAGGTGGGTCACCTGAAAAGAGATTGTCCCAGTTTAGGGACAGCAGAGGCTGTGAGTCAGCCAGGACAAGATATGAGATTTACTGGTGCACAGCAGCCCATGTCTCGGCCATAGTATTGGTAAAATAAAAAGATTATTGTTACCCCAATCTTAGAGTATGAAAACCAGGGTGGCCTAAAAAACTAGGGATAAATTCTGTGAATTTTATAAAGAACACGATCGCACTACTGATGAATGTGAGGACCTGCAAGATCAGATCTAGGTACTGATCAAAAATAATTACCTCACAAACTATATTATATAATCTAGACAGGGTCTTTCCTAGTCAAAACAATATTGTGAGGAAGGAGATAACCTTAGACCCGACCAGGACACTCTAGTTATATCAGGTGGTCTGACCTTAACGGGATTATCGAATAATGCCCGAAAGAATTATGCATGTTACTTTCTACTAAACCACTCGTCAGACGTCTATGTGATGAACGTGTGAGCTGACAAGAGATCGAAAGTAGCATTCATCCCAATCATGTTTACTGATGATGATGAGGTCGAAGTCTATTAGTCGAATGACAACATATTAATGGTAGCCATGGGAATCTCGACGAAGCAGGTTAATAGGATTTTGTTTGACACAGGCAATTCAATGGATATCATATTCAAAGACACCCTAAACTCATTGGGGATAAAGGTTTTAGAATTATCTTGGGCTAATTTTGCATTGTATGAATTCGGGGACTCTTGTATTGTCCCTATAGGATCAGTGCAGTTGCCTGTGACAATGGATGATAAACCTTATCAGAAGATGGTTATGGTGTATTTACAGGTGGTGGACCTTAAGATACCCTATAATGTCATCATAGAAAGACCTTTTCTTTAAAACACTAAAGCAGTGGAGAGTGTGTACTATCTGAAGCTAAAATTCAGGATCAGAGAAGCGATTGACATAGTCAGAGGCATTGTTATCAAAATCGCGTTTTTAACGTTTTTTACAAGAAAACGCTTTCGATTTTAGTTAAAATCAAAAACAGTAAAACAGTAAAAATATTTGATCGTTTTTAACCGTTTTTGACCATTTTTAATCGATTTTAACCGATTTTATTAATTTATAAAAATATTTTAAATATTTTATTATTTATATATTATTAAAAATTCCGTTTTTATGTTCCGTTTTTACGTTTCGATTTTGCGTTCCGATTTTTTAAATAGAAAACGATTTTAATTAAAATCGCGTTTTTGATAACCTTGGTCAGAGGTAACTAAAGGGAGGCTAGATCTTGTTTCATAATCTCTTCTAGGAAAAATATGGACGTGTTTGCTTGAAGCCATGGAGATATGCTGGATATAGATACGAGTGTCATGACTCATCAACTGACGATCAATCTCACGCACAAGCCAGTGTGATAAAAGAGAAGAATCTTCACCGCAGAGAAGCAGAAAGCTATCTAGGTAGAAGGCCAACAAAAGCTGACAAATGTGCATTGACTTTACGGATCTCAACAAAGCCTGCCTCAAAGATAGTTTGTCCCTATCGTAGATTGATCAATTGATTTATTCAACTGTCGGGTATAAATTGCTGAGCTTTATGAATGCCTTTTTAGAGTATAACTAGATACCGATGTATTCCCCTAACCAAGAGAAAACAATATTCATCACAGACCAGGGCTTATATTGTCACAATGTTATACCTTTTGGTTTGAAAAACACTGAGGCCATTTTTCAAATGTTGGTCAATAAAGTGTCTAAACTTTTGATAAGGAGCTCTATAAAAGTCTATGTTAATGACATGATTGTCAAATCTACAAAGGCCATGACTATACCCACCACTTTGAGCAAGCAATCTCCTTATTGTGAAAAGACAAACTTAAGTTAAACCCAGAGAAGTGTGCCTTCGGGGTCAGATATAAAAAGCTATTGGGGTTCATGGTTAGCAAAAGGGGAATCGAAGGTTCAAATTATAATGGACTGAAAGGCCCCTAAAACCTTGAAAGAGTTGCAGAGTTTGACTGAAAGATTAGCAGCCCTAAGCCGTCTCATTTAAAAATTTAATGACAAGTATTTTTTTTTCAGGGCTGTAGTAAAAGGTAAAGGTATAAAGTGGGATGAGGAGTACAAGAGCTCATTTCAACAGCTCAAAGATTACTTAACTTTTGTCTCGCAGTTGATCAGCCCCTTGCCAAAAGAGACGCTGTATCTGAATCTTACGGCAGTGAGTATACAGTCAGTTCAGTGCTAGTAAAGGAAGACCCCTAGAAAGTTCAAAGGCTTATCTACTATACTAGCAATGCATTACTGAACATTGAGACCTTATGTTCGGCATTCAAAAATTAGTCTTAACTCTTGTAGTCACTGTCAAAAAGTTACTGCCCTATTTTCAATCCCATCATATTATGGTGCTCACGGATCAACTACTCCAACATATTATACCATCTAAACCTGTCAAGGAGACTTGTCAAGTAGTCAGTGAAACTCAGTGAATTTGACATTGAATTCTGGTTACTTAAGGCAATTAAAGGACAGACGTTTGCTAATTTTATCGTCGAATAAACAGTGGCAGAAACGCTGATGGTTTTATAACCCTTGATAAATCAATCAAATGCGATAGAAGTGGATCAGCCCAGTTTAGAAAGTGTCCCACCACCCTAATGTTTGTTGATTAATAGGTTCGTAAACACTAATGATGACGGAGCTGGTGTTATTTTAATTGGCCCAAAAAGGAAAAAGGTTATGTATGCCCTTAGATTTAATTTTTTTTGTAACTAACAATGAGGTAGAATATGAAGCTTTGTTGGCAGAGTTAAAGGCAATAAAAGAGATTGGGGTATAAGCCCTCTCAATAAGTAGTGAGATCAGGATCAAAAAAAAATACGAAGCTTACTTGATAAGGACTCTCTAATTGATCGACCAGTTTAGTAGCATGAAAGTGCAAAGAATCCCCCGATCTGAGAATCTTTGGGTCAATGCTTTATCCAAACTCACCTAAGCCCTCCTAGAAAATATCTCAAAGGTAATCTTGATGAAAACCCTTACCCACAAGAGCATAAACTTACCCTTGAGCGGTGCAGTGATGATTGCTCAAGAGGAATCGATTACCTGGATAGATTCGATCCTAAAATATATTAAGGAAGGGATTCTACCTTCTGACAAGAATAAAACTCTCAGGATCAAGAGAAAGGCCGTCAGGTTCACAGTAATAAAAAATATCCTTTACAAACATGGATTTAGTACCTCTTATTTGAGGTTCATTGGACCTTGCAAAGTTAGAAAAGTGCTGAAGGAGATACATTAGGGATCTTATGAAAACTATAGTGAAAGCAGAAACTTGGTGCATCGAGTATTAAGGCAAGGATACTTTTGACCAACACTGAGAGGAGATGCCCATGATCTAGTTCGTAAGTGTCAAGCCTGCCAGATTTATGGTGATGTTTTACGGTAACCTCCAAAAAATCTGATGATCTTGCTGAGCCCATGGTCATTTGCACAATGGAGGCTTGATTTGATATATCCCTTCCCTATTATCAGAGCTTAAGCAAAGTATGATATCATAATCATTGACTATTTCACCAAATGGGTAAAGGCGAAGCTCTTATCTAAGATAACGAAGAAAAATACAATCACCTTCATCTAGAAGAACATCCTCTATAGACATGGCATCCCCAACGTGTTGATAGTTGATAATGAAAAATAATTCGATAACAGGGGACTCGAGAATTTTTATCGAAACTAGAGTATTAGCCTGAAGCTTGTATCTCTTATTACCCAAAACGAACAGACAATTTAAAATCGTTAACAAAATAATCAAGAAACTATGGAAAAAGAAGTTAAGGGAACAAAAGGGGGCCTGGGCAAATGAACTTCTAAAAATCTTATGGGCATACCGGACAACGGCCAACGCCACTATAAGGGAGACCCTGTATCTGCTGGCTTGCAGATTTAAGGCAGTGATTCCCATCAAGATGGACACCCCTATCTTTCATACTCTCCACTTTGATGAGGAATGGAACTAATAAATCATGCATCTTGAGCTTGACTTACGTGAAGAGGCAAAAGATCATACCTTGATGAGGATGGTCGCGTATCAACAGAAGGTGTCTTGAGCCTACAATAAAAAGGTCAAGCCTCAAGCTTCAATACTCTCAACATCCAGGTCTGCTGAAGGATCTCTGAATGTTAATTGGAAAGGCCTCTATCAAGTGGTTTGGGCAATAAGACCAGAAGTGCATAAACTATCCAGGCCAGACAATAACGTTGTAAAGAAAACTTGGAACATGAAGATACTAAAAATGTGTTATCCCTAAAACAAGTCTTTTCTTTAAGGTGCCCAGTTTATAAATATTTATCAAGATGGACATTTGTAACTATCGTATTGCTTAAAATAAAAATAAATTGCCATTGTTACTCTGTATCTCACTGACTCACCTTTTCTATTACAAGATTAGAGTCCTAACCTTGTGTCAAGTGATTATATTCGTAATGGACGGGATGACATAGGGTTATATCCCTGAGTACCTTCATTATCTTCTTTTAGTATAACACTCAGTTGGGGATGGATCTTTACCCAGAAATATCTTACATTAGTCAAACTAACCTGATCTTCGTGTTAAATGATTTTATTTGTGATAGATAAGAAGGAATAAGGTAATGTCCTTGAGTATCTCCATTACCTTCTTCTAGTGTAATGGTCAATTGAGGACAGATCTTCACCTAAAAATATATTACACTAGTCGACCTAAAACCCTGATCCTCGTGTCAGGTGATTACATTTATGACAGACAGGAAAGAATAGAACCATATCCTTAAGTACCTCCGTTACCTTCTCCTAATGTAACGGTCAACTAAAAATGAATCTTCATTTAGAAATACTTTACATTAGTCAAGCTAAAACCCTAATCCTCGTGTCAGATGATTACATTTATGATGGACGGGAAAGAACAAAGCCATATCCTTGAGTATCTCCGTTACCTTGTCCTAGTGTAACAGTTAGCTGGGGACGGATCTTCACTCAAAAATACCTTACACTGCTTAAGCCATGATCCTCGCATCATATGATTACGTTTATGAAAAACGAAAAAGAACAAAGTCATATCCCTGAGTACCTCTATTACCTTCTTCTAGTGTAACAATCAGCTAAAGACGGATCTTCACCCAAAAATACCTTACACTAGTCGAGCTAAAACCCTAATCTTTGTATCAGATGATTATATTAGTGATGAACAGGAAGGAACAGGGCCATATCCCTGAGTACCTCCATTACTTTCTCCTAATATAACGATAGATTGGGAATAGACTTTTACCAGAAAATATCTCACACTAGTCGAGCTTAAGTCCTAAGCCTCGCGTCAGGTGATTCTATTTGTGACAGATATGAAAGAACAGGACCATGCCCTTAAGTACCTCCATTACCTTCTCCTAGCATAATAGTTAGCCGGATACATTACACTAATCAAACCTAAGCCTATCCCTCGTGCTAGATGTCTCTACCTGAAATAAATGGGAAGAAATGGGATTGATCCCCTAATTAAATACCTCTACTATTCTTATTGGGCGTCAGTTTTTGGGGTTAAAAATTGAGAATAATATTTCTCCTAATCGAAGTATTCGTCTTACAGATATTTTTTTTTCGAGTATACTGGGTAAAAGATGGAATCTTTGTCTTTGAGCGAAAACCCTAAATAGCCTCCCTCAAGATTGGTCCTGATCCGAAAACATTCGACTATAAGATTGTTCACACCTAATGAAGTTAATCATCTGATGTTATACTAACAGTCAAATGTCAGAAGAATTATCAGGTATTGCTAGACGAACAAAAATGAGATTATGCCTATCAGATATTACAAGAATCATAGTTAAGAGTCAAAGGAAAGACAACAATGCATCGGAAGAAAGCAAATCTCTTTATTAATATTGTATCAAAGAATGGCTATAATGTTACAGACATGTTAGTATTTACAAATTTTATATTAAAAAAATTACCACAATATTACATGCGTGTTAGTTCACAAAGAATAATAAATATACCAAAAATGTGTAAGTATACAAACAAGCTGGTGGGAATACAAATCTTTAATGTTATCCTTATAAGAGGATGAGATCTTCACTAGTGAATCGAGTGCTAGACTCTGAGAGCTATGTGCTTCTCTATCTGTAGTAGCTACTTTAGAAAGTCTGTCTGCTGCAGTAGCGTCAGGGTGCTCTTCAATCCTTTGCCTCTCCTCATCAGTAGCCGCGTTAGTAGCACGGATAGAGGCCTTAGGAGGAGCATCACAAACTTGTGTTCGTGAGATCCTTGGAGCTTCACAACCTAGCTGGTGAAAAAGCCAGTTTAGGTCTATATTAGGATATACTTGAAGGAAGAGACGACTGATCAGGTCCACACCTTTATTGATCTCTTTATCGTAGCAAGACTCTAATTAAGCCAAGACCTCCTCTATTTTCTTCTTTAGTCTCTCCAAGGACTTTTCCATCCCTTTGTACTAGTCTTCTAAATAGTTATGTTCGATCGACAACTGGCTATATCTTTCTTTTGCAATGACAATATCTGACAAGGTTGTTCACAGATGCTCCTTCAGTCTATCCTCTTTTTTCTTGAGGGACTGATACACGTCAATCAGCTTTTTGTATTGACTAGTAATCTTTTGCCTTGCCCTCTCTAATTATTCATTTTCAGTTGTCAAGGTCTGGGCTCTAGTCTTAGCGATCAAAATTCTCAACTCTAAATTTTCTTTCTCCATGACTCACTAAGACCTTTTCGCTTTAAAGGTTGAGACTCTGACCACAAGCTCCGCCTTTTCTTTAACTGCTCCCTCTCGTTCCTTTATAATTTTCTCCTTGGCTCCCTCATCTAGCTTTTTCACCATCTCAAGCATCTACCCCCAAGTGGTAATTATATTCTATAGATCTTCCTTGAATAAGTTCAGTATATAGTCATTTTGGTCAGAATGAAACATAGGCATGAGCATAATAAACCAAACATCGACACTAAAAATTACTGAATTAATCATAAGAAAAGCTTATCTTGTGCGTCCATATGCTTATGTACTTGAGGGCCTCCATTGGGTCTACTTTAATCATGCCCTCTACCCTCTTCGGGAAAATCACTTCCTAGGTGCGATTGATCAGGGCAAGGATATGTTTGAAATCTCCTCTCTTTTTCTCTCAGAGAGATCCTTCGAAAAGTTCTCCTCGATCATCTAGACTTTTCTATCTTTCTCCTGGCCTTTTCATTGCTCGTCCTGGCCTTATCTAGTAGCCTTCTTTTGACTTTGTTGCTCATCTTAGTCCCGACCAATGGTCTTCTATGGCTCTAGTCCCAAGGTCCGAAAGACCGATTGCCCTTTTTCATAGCCTGGGACCTTTGCCATTTGATTAGTCATCGGAGGCGAGGAGGGGAGAGGAGATTGATTTTCTTCTTCTTCCTTGCCTTGACCTGCTTTGGCTCTATGGACCCTTTCCTTTTATCTTAAGCTTAGACCTGGTCGCCCCTCTGGAAACATCTTTTTTAAACTTTCCCCGATTCCCTGATTGTGACGCCTTTCTCCTTTAGGCGCTCAGTTTTCTTTTCTCCTTTCTAGGAAGCTTTTTTCTAGACCTCTTTCGTTTGACTCTTTGCAGTCGGGGCTTTGGCTTGGGGATCGACCACTGCCAGTGTCTTGAGTGCCCTTTTAGAGAGCACACCTCTTTCCGACCAAGGATCTTTCAGTCCCTGCTACTTCATGAAGTAAAAGCCACAATCAAAATAATTTAATAAGACAATCATTCAAGGGCTGGTTAAAAAGGAGTTGCATTTATTTGTCTATGCTTTTATTTTGGAGAATTCACTCCTGATCTCACTATCTTGGACACTAGACCTGATCTCACCAAGCTCAGGAGGTGTTTGATGTTCAGAATGGGTAAAGATAATAATTTATCAGCAACGCCATCGAGGATGTCGAGTTGTTCCCTTCCCACATTTGCTCAGGAGATATGCGATTAGTAAGTATACCGTTAACAAGGACAATTCACCATTACAATAAAAAATTCACATACTTGTTTCTCGAAAGGTTGAGGAAATAGAACCTTGGGAGCTCTCGGCTCAATCCTTGCAGACAATGAACCAGTATTTGTTTCAATCCTTGTTGCAGAAGGGATTCTCTTTCACTTTTGACTAGTACGCCTGGTGCCTACAAGTAATACGACCTCGGATACTAACTAGGATTCTTCTTGAAGCTGTACAGATGCAACATCTCATTCAGGATGGTGGTAGGGCTACGTGCATCAGCCTTTAACACAAATAGGATATTCAGGATCTTCCAACTGTTGAAAGTAAGCTGGTAAGGAGGGATTCTGAGGGACTCAAAGATCCTGACAATATATCGTTGGAGAGAAAGCCGAGCCCCGAGCAGCAGATGCTCCTCATTCAGCGCCACCTATCTTGGCATAAGAGCGCTTAGGATTTCTGTTGATCTTGGCACCCGAAGCTTGACACTATCAAAGATTTTCAATGTCTGCCTATAAGTGTATAGGTCCGTCTTGATGATGATTGAGGGATACCAGTTTGTCTCATTAGGCCCCTTGGCCTGAGCCTATTCTGAAGCATTTCCTCCATCGTCCCTACTCCCCTAAGCACTAATGAGAATGCCAACGAACACCACTCTACTATGAGCTGCATCTGTCAGATCTTCTTTGTTGGTTATATTTTACTTTTTGTTGTAAATACACCGAAAATCATCAACTCGTTTGAAGCAGAAACCCACCAAAATAAATTCAAACAAATGAAAAACCTCTAAAACCCTATCCCAGCAATATTAGAAACTCCTCTCATTTTTTAGAAGATTTCACCACTATAAAACCCAATAGCCAAATCCTTTTTTGAGGTGGTCCTCAAACAAGAAAATGAAGAGAGTCTACAGATTATTTTCCTTATTTTTGTAACGAAAAGGAATCTCACCTAGAAAAAAAGTTGGGGGATGTGCGTTTGCAAAGAAGATGAAGAGCGAACGCTTGCCAAAAAAAAAAAAAAAGAAACAACACAAACAACTTAAAATTTCAGATACCCATACCCTTTTCATTGAAGTAAGATATATTTTCTTTTGCCCTAGATGGCAAAAATTATGGGCTTGTGAAAAATTTTACTTTCACTAGACTTGTAAGTACGAATATATCATAAACCATAGTTGACCAATTATTTCATTGTGGAATAAAAAAACTGGCAGACAATACCTCTACTTTGCTAGAAGAAAAGGATAAAGTTTTTGTGAATGGAGATTAAGTTAGAGTTTGTGAGGGATGTGTGTTCGTGAAGAAGATGAAGAATGGATATCTACAAAAAAGAGCAGAACCAACACAAGCAACATAGAATGTTAGAGTAGAAAACAAAGAATGTTCGATGGTAAAATCTTTAAGGACGCAAAAGGTTAAAAAGATAGGAATACTAGGATATTTATACAGGAGAAGGCCCTGATCAGCACCGTTGATCCTTAGATGGCTAAGAGAAAGTTATGTGTTTAACCCTTATAAATGGGTTCTTTAATTCAAAAAACAGTCAGACAACTAGCCAAGGAAATTCATGACACGTGGCCCTTTAAGGACCAAATATTCAAATTTTCTCTAAGATTGAAGCGACACCAACTGGCAGGAGTCCTACGAGGTGACCTTTGAACATACGATAGTTAATGATGAGGAGATCAAAAAGTCCAGATGAGGATATGATAGCCGTAACAGGAACACCATCAATAAAGGTCACCAATGACAAGACGGTGCTATCAATATGTCAATTGCTCCATCAAGGGTGACCGTTCCACTTTTACCAACTTGCAAAAAATCTCGACCCCACTTAAACAATCAGTTATTTGGGAGCTAAATTATCAGGCTATAGTTTTTGACAAGAACTTTGCAATCCTCACTTTAAAAACTGTAGGTCTGTACGTTCGGGTAGAAAGTGAGAGGCTTGCGTGGGGGAATCTCCTACAAACACATGGCATCTCTGACCCTGAAGTTTTAAAATCTAACCCGACATCTTTCACCCTAATGATATTATCGCATCCACGTCGAGACATTGTATGATCCGACGACTCAGTGGTGTCCACATCAATTCAGAGGAGGAAGCTCACACACTCCAGAAAATCCCTGACACCGAACCGGCATACACCTGCAACACTCAAAAATAAAAGTGGTTAAAAGGCATAGAAAAGTCTGTGATCAAGAGAATTGACTGATTACTAGGGGCTATCTGTCCCATTACCTGTCAACCTTAGGCAGCGTAACCGTGATAAGCTCTGCTGCTCTAAGATTTGATATGATATGAGTATTAATAAAATGCGACTAACACATTGTCTAAAGACAAAAAGATCCTATCATTCTCATTCTCCGATAAAAAATCGCATAAAAAAAAGTGATAACAAAAAATAAAGGAAAAAAGTGTAGAGATAAAAGGGGACTTTTGGACTTGAAATTAGGAACATGTCTCTCTCAAAAAATAAAAAGTTAACCTAAACTTTTTTCTTCTCTTTTTTTTTTTTCCTACACTTTTTTTTGTAACTTAACTATCAAAATTTTTTTATTAAAAAATATATTTAATATTACTCTTAATGTGTCACTATTTTTCAAAACTCAAACAATAAACCTATCAAATTTAAAATCGTAAAGATACAACCATCCGTATCGTTTGACATCTCAACATAACTTATGTTGTATTGGTGAATAATATGTTTATCAAGAGGGCAAAGAGGTTTTATCTATAGTAATTATTAATTTTTTTTTTTATAATTTTTACATTTTGTTATACATTTATAAGTTGAGAAAAAGTTATTTAATATATATCTAAATTAAACATGCTATTGATTATTGAATGCATGGTAGCATGACCTTTACTGAGAGCAATTAGCACGATCCATTTCATGTATGATAAATTATGGTTATGTTTATCTTTTCTGTCTGGATTGTTTAGTTGAGATCTTGTTTGTAATTAATTTGATAACTTTTAAATAATTCACCTCTTGATTAAATGAAGATAGACACATAATCAAACCCAAAATATATATACAGAATGCCGATACCTATAGCTAGAAATCAATTACATCTTATCATGTGATCATACCTCAATTAAACTTCAATCCCAAAATCTACTCACACATAAAAAAGGAATTAACCATAATATATTAATAAGAAAAAGTATACTCCCATAGATTAAATATATGAAATACTTTATCATAAAGAAAAAAAGTGTATTCCAAAAAGTTCACAATATCTCCTATGTACGATCATCATACAACAATACAACGAAAACATACTAGGTATATATAATTATTTTAAATTATAAGTAACGGCGGAACCCCTAAAATACCTGAAAGGTCTTGGACCCCAGTCCCCATAAGTTTTCTTTTCTTTTACGTAATACATAAAATATTTGTAACTTAACCTATGTACTATATATTTTTATATTTTTAACCACCTTAACGTTACCTAGTAAAACATCTTTTACTATCAATTTTTATCTTTTAACCTTTAAAAGAAAAATATTTAATTTTACTATTAAATTTATCATTATGATTCGTTCCTCTGAACTTTCAATTTCAACTATATGATTATAATTTGTTATTTTGTCATTATAACCCTTCCAAACTTTTAATTTTCATTATTATAATTACAGAATATGTGATAATATTATATTATTTAATTATTGTACTACAAAGAAAGTATTTTATATAGGTTTTTTGTATTGAGGTAATGAAAAATGTCACCATTATTACAAAATAAAAACAGTTAATATTTAAATAAAAATATATAAATTTTATTAAAAATTAATAGAACAGCTAAAAGAACTTCATGATGAAAGAACCTCCATGAATACAAACTCATTTATGAGAGTCGACAACTACAAACATCTAAAAAAAATTTTTGTTTTTCTATTTTTTACATTTAATATAAAACTCTTTTAAGAGGTCATTGGTAGATCCTTTTATGAAAAAAAAATAGTATTATTAAATTATTTTTTAAAAATTATTTTAACGTACAGTTAGAATCATCCCATTAACAAATAAAATTATAAATTTTTGTTCCTAAATAAATTGAGCAATCAAGTTTAATTTATTTTCTATCAAACACGTTTTATGTAAATATTTCAATGGATGTATAATTTGTTTTCTTTCTTTATAGATAACCACGTTTCTACGAGGCGTGACATTTGGCCTGGCACTGAGAAAGTAGAGTGAGCACATAAATTGTTGCTTCGAACGCACTGAACAACTGGAGTTATCTTCATATTACAGACTTAACAAAAGCATAGAATTTCCTTTGTAATTGAATTGCGTATACGATAAACGAATTAATGATCACTAATTTTTGTCATCACCCTTTTAAGTGCACGCTCTCAGTTGCAAGCTCTGTCCCTAATCCTTATAACTGTATCATTGAGTAGTTGTATCATGGATTTAACTCATCATCTTATTGGAAAAGCGTCCTCTATACTCAAGCATTAATGCGTGCATGATTGTCTAACAATACATTAATTCTCGTGTGTACTTTTAGATGTAATTAATGAATAAGTTCAAAGCTATATAGTTGCCTACCCTTGCTTCCAGTCATGACACTTTACAAACACAAATATTAAATATTTTACAGTAACTTGTGGGTCACAAAGCACTTTTTTATAGTTTAGAAACATCTAATTTTCTACTGTCTTATAAAGATTGAATAGCAAGATGTGTTTTGAATAGTATAGTCAGTCCAAGTCGCAGGTTTTTTGGAGGTATACGAGCGTCAGAAAAGTTGACACTGATGATCAGAATTCGCAGAAGAGCCATGTGAGAGCTTGCTACGTTTCGAATTCTCATTGAATGTTAGGACAATTGTCTGACTCTGAAGTCTTCTGTCGCAGGAAAAGATGATAAAAGGTTAGTGGTCTTAGTACGATAACTTGTCTTCATCGCAACATTCTTCGCGAGTGGCGCTGGGATAAGATTACGTTAAAAACGTACTGTTTTCGTTCAGACCATTCCTCAGTGACCCTGTTATCTTCTTCTAGTGCTCCTTTCTTAACTACCATACCCACTTGCCCACGTTTATCAGCCTGTTTCTGGTATTTTGGTGTTTTGGGTGGACCAGGGTGGTAGCATTAAAATCCCACGAGTTTTACAATTGTACAAATAAACAAAATGTTTATCTTTTTGTAATCAATAATAACCTCTAGTTATTATTTCTGTTCACGAATACTAGCATTTTAGTCCCCGTAGGCAATAAATTTTAATCTCTATTTTAACACAGAAATTTGGATACAACGAACAATTTTTACACTCAATTTAACTAGAAAGAAAACTGCCATGACTTTACCCGTTCAAACAAGGATAGTAATACTCATTACTTAATTAATAGGTAAATAATAATATTGGTGAAACAACTAAACCTTTTTTTATTTGAAATATAACAACTATCTCTTTTGATATTATTATAACATTGGTTATTTAGCAAATTAATTGTACATTTGAAACGAATTAGATGGCATCTCGAGAAAGCTTGTAGGCCATATGATAGTAACTTACTCAATGACTTTAGAACGCATTAAATTGGAGGTGGAGGGCTCCATATCCTTCAAACGACATCTAAATCTCTATAACTATTGTGAAGTGACAAAGTGGGAGGGATAAGACTAATTAGAGAGATAGGAAATGGGTGGATACAGAGCTCAAGGTGGTGACTGAGGATCACTTCTGTATTTCTTCAGCCATTATTGCTCGACGACAAACAAGGGTGGGTAGGGTAATAGTCAGAAAGGATCAAGAAATTTTCTTTTGAGTTAAAAAAAAACTGGAATCCCAAATTCTCCCTATAAAACAAATAAATGTCACACACCTTCCTATGGGGTGTGTGGCAAAATCAAAATCATCCATAAAATGTAATGAATGGTTCTGATTTTATCGCATACCCCATAAAAAATGTATGATATTTATTTGTTTTATAGGGGAATCTATCATTCCCCTAAAAAGAAAGGGTGGAATTGAAAATTTGGATGTTATTTGCTTAAGAAATAGGATACAATTATGTGCACCTTTTTAGGAAGTACTTTCGAACAAACAAACAAAAAAGAAAATGAAATCATGCCATGAAATGACACCGTACATGCACATGGACACCAAAAAATACGAAGGTTGTCGGGGGCCAAAAATCTGGCCCAAGGCCAATAAAAATCTTTTGAAAAATAATCCCTTGTACAGAACAGATCGTTAAGTCTACTTTATGTAAATTCTTTTGCTTGGGCTCATCAAATTGACTGTTTATTCGACGATTTCTAAAGATTCATTCTTCGTTATATTCCTAAAGGGGTATTGTTACATGTTATTTTGATCTTCGTTTTACAAAATTGGATGACAAATTGCATTGATTTTCCTTCCTCCTATCTAATTATCCATCTCTTTCCAATCAAATAATTGTCCCCTAATTAGTCCTTTTATTCTATTTCTAATTAGTGTACCTGTCATATTTGACTTTGTAATGAAGTTGTTGAGTTTACCTTATTTTTTGTTATTTGTACCAAATAACAATGTCAAAAATGAATAATCAAGAGCCAAGACCAATGAATCCAGACATCATTTTCTGTGGGAAGAGTTAGGAATGGTTAATAATTCAATAGACATTAGAAGTTGCTTTTCAGAAAAAAAAAAAAAAAAAAAAACACAGAGGTCACAAGTCAGAACCATTAGCACAACACATGCGACAGATAACGACAGAAAAAGGACATGATTAGGTTAAGTACAAAATTGCAATACAGTTGTATGGTACAGCCTGTTTGTAATTACGATTAAGATTGTGTAATGCTCAAAATTTACTTAATTTTTTTTCTTTTTTTTGCGAACATATGCGTGTGTGTGTG
>JAVXUL010137964.1:0-15109 GCA_035590515.1 Trichilia minutiflora
GTCACGCCTGGTGAAAGAAACTTGATGGTAATGTGGTCTTCTGTATGAGAACAGGTGATAGTCAAAGTGGAATCTGTTGGCTCAGATATTTGAGCTTGATATCCTAGGCAAAACTATCATTTATGAGAATTAAATATCTGATCACAGTACACGAATTCTGAAAAAGAGTTTTTGGATACGTGAAGCCCATTTATGATTGAGTTTCTGATCTATAATTGAGTTAGTGGCTTGACAATTCTATGGCTTATACTTGATTAGGAGTCGACAGTAAAGGGACTTTACTACATATAAGTACGACTATATGAGTTTATCCGAATATGTTTTCAGTGTTTTAGGAGTCATGATATCTTATTAGAGGTCACTCATGATCATTGAGAACTTCGATTATAAGGAGTTATACCAAAGTGATACGCATGTGTTCGTATTAACTTATGTCTAGTTCACGGTGAACCCAAGGGGTCACACACAATATCTAATAGGTGATGATGGATGAAAATTATATCATTAAACTAGTTAATGATATTTCGTATTGACAAAAAATAAATTGCTCCGATATTTGATTGGTAGATAATTTTATTATTTAATAGAAAGAATAAATTATTCCAGTAATGATGCTCTAGCACTCGTTAATTCGAAAAATATGAATGAATGAATTCATTTTGACAAAACAAAAATCAAAATATAAGAAAAAAAAAGGAGAAAGCTTCATTCGGCCATTGGATTTCAAAGGGAAAATTTTTGTTTTCCATAAAAGAAATCAAGGAGAGGAAGAAAGCTAAGGGGAGAAGGGTTCTTGGTTTCTTCTATGGTTTCTTTCTTATTATAACAGTAAGCATACACACATATATATGTAGATATATTGCTTGGTGTTGCCAAGACTTTGCAAAATTGTTTTTCAAGTTTCTAAAGTGTCTAATCATTGTCATCATCTCCACCATCAAAGGCTAGAAGTGTGGATACCTTTGGAAGCTTGGAAAAGACTTTAAGCTTAAGAAATCACTCATTTGGGTATATTTTCCAACCCTAATACCTTAGTTTATCAAATTGTTTGATAAATGTTATAAATATGCATATAATAACATAATAAATCACTTAGGGTTTTATGAAAATCTCCACAGTCACTTCCAAACCTGGTATTCTAGATTTTCAATCCACTTGCTAAATGCTAAAAACCTTTCAGGATATATCTTATCTCCATTGATGAATTCGATCTAGCCATTTCCTTTAACTGATGGTAGAACCTGTGATTTCCACGTAGGATAGTTTGTGGAATCATGTTTCAGAGGAACAACGAAAGATATATTTGAGTTTATGTAGTTTTGGCAAGATTAAGATTTTTTGAATCCATAGGCTCTAATGCCAAGTTGGAAATAATCTGATAAATAGAGAACTTTTTGTATTCTTTAAAAACAATGCATGGCAATGATATGAAAACATAGGTTTTAATAGGATACACGTAAATTTCTTATGATATTTAATCTAACAAAATCCTATTAATTACTCATTTAACTTCTATAGAATTTATAAAGATGACCATTCTGTTATATATACAATAGCCAAACCGAGACACAATTCGTAAAAGAAAATGAAATCTATCGTTTAACAATGAAAACCAAATTGATAAGCTTTTGTACTCCATTAAATGAAATTGCTTTAAATATCTTTATCCTCCTTCATGCGTTAGGGAATGAATTATATGTTTCTCATTGATAAAATCTTAGAATAGAGAACATTTAACGCATGTAAGTAAATTTGAGTAAATGTTAACATAAATGAATTGTAAAACGAAAAAACATCCTTGGCTTTACCAGTAGTGCTTTTAAAATAGTAAATTTTCCATATTTAAACCTATAAATAACCACATTTCAACTTTCAATTTCATTCAAAGACCTCCTCTCTCAAAATCACTTAAGATAGAACAAGATATAGAAAACATGGCCAGCCTCAAGATTCAATCTTTTAAGATACCTTTTTGGCTAGTTAGCGAGTTGGTCATGTTGTCATTGATTCTTGTTGCAGCTGAGGACGTTGTACCTTTGCCTCCCCTGCCATCAACAACTCATGATTACCTTGAGCATTGAGGAACCAAGTTACACCCAAGCTGTGGCGAGGAAATCAGAGTAGCCTTTCTAGGAAACTGAGAGATCTCTTATGAATGTTGTAAAGATCTTTTGGCTGAAGGAGAGGATTGTCATGCTAAGTTTGTGAAAATCGTTGCACCTTATTACCCTGAACCATCTTGCTCTGTAGCTCTGGATGAGGCTGCACTAGTGTTGTGTACATTCAAAAGGAGGCTGTTGAGGTGTGCAAGAAGATTATAGATGCTGACGTGGAAAAGCCAAATGAGGAGAATAATTTGCCAAGAGAGGGTACACGCATCAAAATTCCTTCTAGAAAGCTAGGTGGTTTCGTTTGGGCGTCCACTAGCTCTAAGGCATGAGGCCAAAAGGAGTATGATTCGGCTAGATGAATTTTGGGGAATAAAAGAAGGAATGTCAGTAGGTGGAAAAAAGGAGATAAGTAATTGGTTTCCTCTTCCTCTGGTCTTTTTGGTTTTTCCTTCTTTCTTTTCTACTATTTTTCTTCATGTATTTCTTCTGTTAGTTTGTACAAAGGATTCCATCACTCGTATAAGTGTTGGTGTAGTAGAAATTCTCTTTTTCATTGAGTAGTTATTGATGGAAATTGTGATTTCTTCTTCTGTTGCTATCTGTGTTCATTACAACTAGCTAGGAAAAGTTGTTTGCCTTTCACCTGAAAAAATTTAGTTTGTTTTAATAAATTATGTAAAGATAAAAGAAAATCCAAGAGAAAGTGATTTCGATTTCAAGCATTCAATGATTTTCGGAAGCTTATGTATGACTAAATGCATTTTCCTATGAATTGCTATAGCATTTTGAAGGTTAAAGATTTTAAGACAATAGTTGTCTATAAGAATATATAAAATTATTCATCTATGTAGAGAAATTGATTCTGCAACTCAAAATTGAAGAAGAGGAGTGCACGAGCAGTTGGAAAGAAAATGGAAATTGAATTCGTTAATTCTGTTACATGTATTATGACACACTTGCCCTTAAGTGCTGAGTCCTTGTAGTTATTTCATTAATGGTATATGGGTCATTTCACAAGAAACTGAATTAACAGTTTCCTGGTTCTTGGCTCGGGTGCTGAGCAATGGGGTGGCTGATTAATGAAGGGGGTTTAAGGCATTAAAAGGGGGATGAAACGTGTAGTTTTCATTTGATTCTTTCTGTAAATTTCTTCTCTAACATCTAATAAACAGCCTGAGCTCTGAGAGTTCATCTGTGGATGTAGGTTCTCAGCGAATCGAACCACGTAAATTGGTTTCTTGTGTTTTCATTTTTATTTTACAAATTCTGCAATTTTGTTTTTCTCTCTTCTCTTCATTCTCGGATCTTGTATTTTGTTTGAGTTGATCATCATTAATTGTTCAAGTTCTTGGAGTCTAATCACACCAGTCTACTTGAAATGTCAAGAGCATTGTCTTGTGAAGTTGCTGAGTACTTCCACAAGAATTATGTATCAAGAAATTCACGCCCCACTTCGGAAAGAAGAAAAACTCTGCCAATGCACAAACCTCATATGATGCTAGCTTTTTCTTTTCCTTTTTTAGCATCATACATATAATGTTACTCGCCGCATGTTTCGTTCAAAGAACTGTGTACGTTACTCAAATGAGTAACATCCCATATTTTCGCTAGCATTGCACGCTTTCTATCACCGTAGTAAAAATTTATTTACAACGTAATCTCGATTAAACAGAAGCAAGAGTGTTGTGAAATAAAATCTTGTAAAATAAGCTTCGAGTTTAGAAGAATTCTTTAGTTGTCAGGATTCGTATAAGAAGAATCTCGATAGTTGCTTAATTAAGTAGAAAGCCATCAGCCAATGGATTTAGTTTAGTGTTACATCATGGCCTTTTGTGCTAATTAAGTAGAAAGCCATCAGCCAATGGATTTACAAAATCTTATTAATTGCTCATATAAATTTTATCGAATTTATGTAGATGACCTTTCTTTCATCTATGTAATGGCCAAACGAAGGCACAGCGTGAAATTAACGAAAATAAAATCCGTTGTTTAATAACGATAATAAAATTGATAAGCTCGTGCAACCTTTCTATTGAAGGAAATGTCGGACTTGAACAGTTATCATTGAGAAATTACAAAATTAAATTTTTTATGTTTAATCATTAAATGAAATGGTTTTAAATATCCTTCTCCTCTTTTATGGGTGAGGGGAAACATTTATTTGTTTTTCATTGATGAAATCTTAGAATAGAGAACATTTAACGGATTTTAATAAATTTGAGTAAATGTTAAATGAAAAATAAACCGAAAAAATCCATTGCCTAACCTGTATTGCATTTAAAATCGTGAAATTTCCACATCCAAGCCTGTATAAAACCCCGCTTTTCAACTTTTAATTTCGTTCAAAGAGCTTTTCTGTCAAAATCACTGAAGATAGAACAAGATATCAAAAACATGGCTGGCCTCAGGATTCGATCTTTCAAGTTATCCTTTTTGCTAGTTAGCAAATTAGTCATACTCTCATTGATTGTTGTTGCAGCTGAGGACGTTGTACCTTTGCCTCCACTGCCATCACCAACTCATATGATTATCTTGAGCATTGCGGAACCAATTTACACCCAAAATGTGGTGAGGAAATTAGAGTGGCCGTGTTCGAAAATGGAAAGGTCAATCATGGATGTTGCAAGGATCTTCTAGCTGAAGGATGGGCTTGCCACCATAAATTTGTGGAAGTGGCTACACCTTATTACCCTGAACTGGATCGTTCTGCAGCTTGGGGTAAAGCTTTTCTAGTTTGGAAAAGTTGCACGTCTTTTGCCTGAAATATTTAAATAGTTTGTTTAATCAATGGAAAGAAAAACAAAAGCCAGGAGAGAATAATTTCAATTATTCAACATATTTCGGAAGCTTATGTATGATTAAATTCATTTTCCAATGAATTTAGTCATGTATTTTAAAGGTTAAGGATTTTAAGATACTTGATTGTTTATAAAAATATATTCTTGCCTTTAAAAATTATACATTTACTGATTTACGCCAAATGTCGTAGCATTGACTTACGAAGATGCTTAGTACTTCCGCAAGAATTACGTATCAAGCCAATGTGCAACATCATATGATGCTAGCCTTTTCTTTTCTTTCTTAGCATCGTACATATAATGTTACTCTTCGCCTGTTTCCTTCAAACATCCCACAATTTTGCCAGCGTTACATTCTTATATCATTTTAGTACAAAATTATTTAGAACGTAAAACGTAATATTAATTAAATAGAAGCAAGAGTGTCATGATATTGAGAAGTTCTTGTAAAATAAGTTTTGGAATTTAAGAAGTTTTCTAATTGGTAGGATTCTTATATGAAGAGTCTCCAAGCGGAAAGCCATATAAGAACGGGTTTCTTGTAAGAAAAATAATAGTAGTAATAATAAATAAAAATAAAAAACAATGACATAAATATAAAAGCACGGTTTCTTAATGAGACGCATGTAAATTTCTTGTGAATACTTATTCTAATAAATTCTATCGAATTTGGATGACCTTTCTTTCGTTTTCACTCTGACAGCCATCAATAGAAAAGCTATTCTTCATTTTCCTGTGAAGTAAATTGTGTGATATCCGAATAGTTGACAGGGAAAGTAGGAATAATCTACATTCCTTCTGCATATATATTATACATTTTATTTGTATCCCGTTTATTTCTAAAAGATAAATGAACAAACGTGAAATAGAAGTTACATATTCGTGAGCTTATATTAATTATATTATTTATAAATTTATTTATAATCAGTTAATAAAATAGTTATTGATTATACAATACCTATGATCTAAAAAAATTATCTTTAATAATTAGTTGATAGTTATTGTACGCTGTAGGTTATGTTAAAGTTTTTAATAGGAAAGTCTAATAAAAACTATTTAAAATGGGTTAAGTATCTTCTCTAACTCTATAAAAAAAAATATGAGTGATTAAAATCTTAGAATATCTTTGTCCGATTAAAAAAGCTACCAAATACATAAAAAATAGAGAAAAAGATCTAATTCTTGTAATATAACATCTATGGCTCAAATAGGTACTCAAACAGGTACACATCCTCTGTCAAAATTTCATATTCTATATTCATATATGTATGATTGGACAATTAAATTTTTCTTACAGTATGATATCAGAGCCAACTCTCCTCTAGTATGATAATGGTAGATCAAGGATGAACCACACGGAGGCTGGTGGACCTATAATATCACAACCTAACCCGTGAATCCCACACCGAACAACTGTCACAGACTCCTAAGGTATATTCAATAATCAGAACACACCTTGTGAGCCTGTAAGGCCTTTACAAAAAAAAAAAAAAACTTTCTCAAAATAGATAAGAAACACTTCCAAAACAAATCCAACCCAACACCCAAACTTCGAATCATTTCAAGAAATCACAAGCACTTCTATAGAGAACATTTTAATCCTTTTCTACAAACCAATCATAAAAATATAAAAGTATTAAATCTTGAGCGAATCGAAAACAATATCCAAATAGTTATACATTTGTTTTCATTATATAAACGAAAATACAAATTTAAATCACAGAATAGCTTCAGTGAACTAAGTCTTCTCTAAGTGAGTCGATTAGAGGAAGTATAGCTGAGATCCATTCAACCTAGAAGAATCACCACCACCGAGCACTTGCTGATAATCTAAACCTGAAACTGAAGAGTGAAGGGGGGTGAGTATACGGGAGTATAATCCATGAGTGAACTAAAAATAAACATATATAAATAGTACTCAGTTACTGAATTAGAGAAGTATAATTCAACGGTAATTGTAAACAGTTTGATGAAGGTATTTCTTTTTGTTTGAAAGATCTCAAAACATATATCAAAAGTCATTGGGCTGGCTATATTTTCCAACGATCACCCTGGCCCTAGGTATCCCAAGATCGTCAGTAGATTTTATATGCAATAAATTCATACTATTTTATAAAAGGTAGCTTTATATATAAGAAATAAAATATACAGTTTTTTTCAGAAAATATGTCCACCACTGACATTCGTCTCGAGCAACCACGGGACGACGTCCGTGATTAACTCAACGAGACTCATAGGTGGTCGAATCACATCTCCCTCATCACAATCATCATATAACACCCCACCTATGTATCCTTCACTCACCTGGGTGACCTCTCTCCCAGGCCGTCCCTAGGCTACCACATATAACATTTACCTGGTGATCCACATCCCAGTGAACTCTCCCTCAGGCTACCACTCTGTAACTACAGTAAATAATCCAGCTCGTATGGCCATTATCATCAATAGGCATATCATGATCCAGAATCATCGATATCAAAGTATATACATATCATAAAATTGACCCACGACCATCATTCATGTAAACACATTCGTCAAGCAAATCAATCCATCATATAAATCATATCACAACTCAAAACCATGTAAAAACATAGTAATAGGAGCATTTTCTCATAAATTGTATTATTAGGCAAAGTCATTTGTAAAACACTCACATATCATTGAAATCATAAAAATAAGTTTGAAATTAAATAGCAAAAGTAGAAAACAGTCCACTCACAGTTTAGAGAGGGTATACACTCCCTAGTTCTCCTAGTTACTCAGATTGGTACGCAGATACCTCACTTGTGCTTTGTCGCCTGATCATATATACCCAAAACTTATCAATATACGTTCTAATATATACAAATGACTCAAATGCATGCAATGCATGCTAACCCCGGGTTTTTCCTAAAGTCGAGAATTACGTAAAACAAGTTAGAACACTCGTTATCCATCTAATTACCCATATATTTCTACCATGAACTCATATTGCAAATGTACTAGCATAATTTAGCTCGATTTCATAATCTAGACATGCAGACCCCACGCACTCGTCGAAACAGTAATCCTAATTACTGTTCACGCTCACCCAATATCTCTAAATTACATCTATGGCTTCCTAACGACCTGTTAGGTTATTCTATAATTAACTAACATGTAAAAATCACAATGCACACATCAAACCTATCGAAATCTACTCAGATAAATAGTAAAATCCATAAAAATAAAAGTTGATAAAACACGAAATGAAATATACAGACAAGTTAGAAATGATGCTATGAACCTGTGGTATGGTCGGTTTTCCTTGGTTTCACTCAAAAGTCAAAAAACCCCAAATTTTCTCTCTAAAATCCTAGCTCCTCTTTTTGATTTTTGTGCTTCTACAACCAAATTGAAGCTTCCAAGGAGTTAGACATGACAAATGTGGTTGATAGGCCAAGAGAAATCGAAATTATAGCAAGAAATCGGGTGATGGCTAAAAGGGGAAGAAGAGAGAATAGGAGGAAGAGGAAAAGAAGAGGAAAGGAAGAAAAAAAGAAGAAAAACATGAGATCTGGGGTGAAATTATCATTCTTTTCCTTAAGTTTTAGAAAGGAGAAGCTTCTAAAAATAGGTAAAATCATCATTTCGTTCGATTTAATCGAACGAAATAGGGGATTCATTCAAACGAATATGAATTCGATCGAATGAATTGAATTTCAATCGAACAAATCTAGCACTGTCGAAGTTAGAAAGCTCCCTAAATTTTTATTTGAACAATCGAAGATTCATTCGAATGACACCATCGATTCGATCGAACAAATTTGGGACCAAAATTTTCGAAGGAGTTCCTCCAAATTTCATCCGAACGATCCGCTCTTCGTTCGAACGAAATGTTCTATTCATTCGAGCGAATTTGGAACTAAGAATTCGTTTGAATGGTTTGACCCATGTGTTTGAACAAATTACACATTTTCTCCCAAATCCTTCCCTTAATTAAAAAATATCATTAGGATCCCACTCAAAATAAAATTTACTTTTAATTATATTGAGGTCCCTGTATTCACGACCTCAAAACTCTATCATAACAAACTCAAATCTCCAAAATAAATATTCAATCATGATGGCGTGTTAACCATGTACAATGCAAGCAAAATTACATGTATAGTAAAAGTGTAAAATTATTGGTATGCCTTTAAGATCTAAGCACGGAGCTTACAATCCCCCTTCTCGCTGTAAATAGATTGTGATATTGCTCAAAGGTGTTGATTCCTTTCATAAACGTATCAATACCATTGGCTTCATGCCTGCAATATATCAATATCTTTCCCTAACGTATCGATATATTTGGCTATTTACTGTTCACTAAGCCTGCAAGGTGTCGATACCATCTTCAATGTATCAATATATTTCATCGTAAATAGACTTCATCTCTATCACAAACGTGTCAATATCTTTGCCAAGGTATTGATGCACTATTACAATTCATAATGCTTATAACGTATTGATATATTTGGCTCATTACTATTATCATGCCTTTAACGTATCGATACATTTGGCTCTCAACTCTGAAAGATATCAATACCTTTTTCAAAAGTATTGATACGTTTGGCCTTACCCACAACGTATGATACGTTGAAGGCATGATAATGTATTGACACATTGAATGTATGATAAACAGTAACGAGCCAAACATATCGATACATTTCAAGCATTATGAATTATAATAGTGCCAAATGTATCGATACATTGGGGGAAGGTATTGATACGTTTATGAAAGATATCGACACCTTTGAACGATATCACAGCCTATTTACAACGAAAAGGGGGATTGTCTTCCTCATTTGCTGACTTCATTTTTTGTCTCTATTTTTGATAAAAAAAACATTTCTCTCTCACTCTTGAAACTAATCTCCATCATTTCTCAACCTAACTTTGTCATTTTAGTTCCTATGAATTGAGAATTAACACCAGAACCAAAAAATCTCCTTTGATTAGAGTTCTACCCGTCGGATCGTGAGGATTTGTGAGGAGAGAAGGTACAGTAAACAGTAATTGAAGAGAGATTTAAGTCAAAAAGAGCTCAAAGCTCACCTACTAGTTTGGGAAGCCTGTTCTTCAGCTTCTGTCTCTTATTTGAGCTATTATTTTATATAAATCTAGGAATAAATAGCTCAAGTACTATTTACAAAACCCTAAAAATTGGGAGTTTTCTAATTTATCATTGGTATCGATAAATTAGAGGGCTTTGATAACTAGTGGTGTTAAAATTGATGAGAAATATTTATAGATAGAGCAGAATTAATAATAATAGTAGGTTAGAGAGAGAGAGGATAGAGGGTAGAGAGAGAAAAAGGAATGCAAAAGTAACATAAGCATGCATTGCATCATACACGCACATTATGACAGATTATTGAATCTATATTTGAACATGTATCCAGGCGCGATAACTGAGACAGGAGGATTTTCGTCATGAAGAGGATATCGAGAGGGTGGTTTCCTACTCAGAATAGTGAGTAGACACATTCCTTTCCCTTTGCCCCATTTTATGTGATTTTTGATTAACTATAATGCTAAAGATGATAGCATCTGAATATGTATATGTATAACTACAATGAGGAGGCATTGGATGTATATTGTGTGGTGATTGGGTTGGCCCCTTGCTTGTGATAGCATTAGGATTGTTGAAAATCCTTAATTTACCATGAATGTGAAGCCAAAGGCCTAATGTGTATATTTGTTATTGTGATTGTGAGGTCGGAGGCTAATTTTATATATATTTGTGAATGTGGTATAATTGAGTGCAATGGTCGGGGTGCCATACTCGTTGATTTGGCCTTGTGAGCTAACATGTCTTGTTTTACTGTTTTGGCCTTATGAGCCACAGATAATGCTTTCTTGGCCTTGTGAGCCAAGTTATTTGATTTGTCCTGATAGGCCATTGACATTGATTTATAGTTCTATATGTCATGTTATTAATTATATATATGGGTAAGGATTGTCCATACAGCTCATGTGGGGTGGGTGGAATCCAATAGACTCTGGAGTCTGGATTGGCCATACAGTCCAAAATGGGATGGATGGAATCCACATGTCTAGGCTAAAATATACTAGCCTTATACTGATATGATAGTATCCCAATCAGGGTTGCGGATCAACCATACAGCTCTAAGGGAGTGGCTGGGATCCTATAGACCAAAAGATATTATATATGGGTACACATCCCCAACCAGGGTTATGGATTAGTCACACAGCTTTGAAGAAGTGGATGGGATCCTAAAGACCGAGGGGATATACATATTTGATGTTATATTGGTTTTCTAGACATGAATATGATGTCACATTTCACTATATTTGATTTTATAATTACAAAGATTTTCTATAATCAATGTAAGGGCCTCTACTTTCTGTTTTTGTGCATTTGTCTACCCACTGAGTATTTTTCCAAATACTCACCCCTCACTTCCT
The DNA here is from genome assembly GCA_035590515.1 of Trichilia minutiflora. Classification (NCBI taxonomy): domain Eukaryota; kingdom Viridiplantae; phylum Streptophyta; class Magnoliopsida; order Sapindales; family Meliaceae; genus Trichilia; species Trichilia minutiflora. The sequence goes on from JAVXUL010137964.1 coordinate 11,339, forward strand.
ATTTCAGGTTAATGTAGTCGAGTATGGTATAGCATAGCTAAAGCAAGACTTCAGCACAATTTTCAGGTACTCAACTCAAGTCTTTACATTATGGTCTACAGTACGAAAAAATATTTGTAATAAAGTGATTTTATATAATTGGCCTGGCTATGAGTAACTTGTATTGTATTTTGAGAAAATACAAATGTTGATACTTGTATGATTGAAAATCTTCCATGTTATCTTATTTTATTTTATTTTAAAAATAAGTTTGAAAATAGGTACTAATACTTTGCGGGTCCTAGGAGTGCATTCTAAGCGATAGGATATATTTTTGGGATTCACAACGATTGTCACATGATTGACTAAGGTCGAGACGTGATAATTTTATTGGTATCAGAGCCAACTCTCCTCCAATACGATGGTGGTGGTTCGGGGATGAACAAGGCAGAAGCTGGTAGGCCTATAACATCCTGGTCCAATGAGGGCGGAAATTGGCGATGGGGCTAGGGAGCCTGAGCAAGGAGTGGCTTCTGACAGACTTCTAGGATGGTAGGGATGAACCAAATCCCACATCAAAATGGGAGAGAAAGTTACTAGGTTATATATGTAGAGTTAGAACCAAGTTGTCAACAAGGCCTTTTGGGATGGGTGATGGTTTAACTCCAAGAACTACGTAGTTAAGCATGCTTGGATGAGAGCAGTGCTAAGATGGATGACCTTTTGGAAAGTTCTCAGGATAACCTATTATCAAGAACAAAGCTGTGAGGCCACAAGGGTTGGGCCAAAGTAAACAATATTACTGATAGACTTGGACCAGGTGTTACATTCTGGGTTGCTCTCACTTCCTTCTTTCTCGCTAAATGACTGTGTAAGTGGCTTTTTGTTAGCTTCCCACAAACGACGCCAGCTGTTGAGGTATGAATATGAACATGGCTTTTATGTCATCAGATCCTCGCCTGAGAAAATAGACGATTGGATCCTTTCTTGTAGAGCCTCACCTCCAAGTCCCTGCAAGATAATGACATGCTAAAAGTCACGCCGGATGGGATTCTTGATGGGAAAAATCCGATGCCTAAGTTCACGAAAGAGTGAAAAATAGAGCAAACAATTTCAGGCAAAGGACTGAATGAAAAACTCAAGTGAAGAAGGCAAAGTAAGGGAAGAAGAATTCGAACCCTTTATTTATTGATTTTGCCTCCTTATATAGGGCCTTTAGGATGTGATTGAAGTGACTTGACATCAGAGAATGGGAATGATAGGATGACTTGCCTTCGAACAGTGTGCCAACCACTTTTATTTAACGGATGTGACATCTATCAAGCTTGATACTGTCAGACCTTCTGGGCTTCAATGGGAAATAGAATAGATACCTGAATTTTGTTAGGGTTTCACTTCTTATTACAGAGTCCTTGATCACTAATCATTCCCATTTATGATAATCTCTAAGGGTTAGTGATAAGTCAGGCTTTCTTAAGAGGCAATAGTTAAGGAGCCTGGGTGATGGGCAGTCAGGGTTCCTGAGAGGCTGGTGATGAGTAGTTCAGGAACCTAGGAGATAGCTGGTCAGGGAGCCTGGGTGATGGGCAGTCAGGTTCCTGAGGGGCATGAGTCAAGGAGCTTGGATGATGGGTAGTTAGGGTCCCTGAGAGGCAGGAGGTCAGGTGATACTGTTGGGGGTGACAGATGTCCACCCATAAGGCCTTCACGTGTCATCTGGACTTTTACCCAAACAAAATGATTTCAAGAAAAATAATTGAGGTTGGTTAAAAAGTTTTGCTTTATGATTTTAGACTTCATTTATTCCTAAGAAAGTCAAAATCTAGATGAGAGGTCAATTTATTGTAAAATACGTGTACCCTTTTAGAGTTGTTGATATTGAGAATCTTAGAAATGGTGATATATTTAAAATAAACGATCAAAGACTCAAATTATTTTTAAAAAATAAAGACTCTCAGGAAGAAATTATTTCTCTTTTTGATCTTTATTATGAGAAAAATTATTCTAAAGATTAATTTTCAATTTTTTCTAATAATTTTTATATTATTTTTGCAGGATAATCTTTAAACTTTGTTTTTGCTTTGTTTTGTTATTTTTTTTCTTAGTTAAGTGGCAGATATTGGTACTCTATGACATTTCAAGTCGATTTTTAGTTGTTCCAAAATAGTTAAGCTGTTAATAAAAAAAACTCTTTGCTTTCTTCTTCTTTTTAAAAAAATAGATGAAATTATTTCAAAACTGTAAAAAATTTCTTTCTCTTCCTATAAATAGTTTGACAAAAATTTATAAAACTAGGATGACAAGATTAAGGGTATTCATAGATAATGGTATGCCTTAGGATATAAGATGGTTAATTGAAGCAAAGGTTAGGTTAGGTAAAGGATCTTCTGATTCTTTTATTTCTCACATATCTGGTCTAAGAAAGAGTTCTTATGCTAAAAAGCGTGGAGCAAAAAGATTAGGAGTTTGTCATAAATGTGAACGATGGACTTGTGATACGTGATGTCGTTTTTTGGGTTTTACTTCCATGAATCAAAAAGATAAGATTAGATTCATTAAGAATAGGTTAAGTAAGGAGTTTAGATGATATTCTATTAACTCTTGAGATGTATTCTTGTGGATCCATGCAAGGACAACTTCTCAAATTATGAGATTTATTTTTGAATAAACATGAACAATATAGTCTTGGAAATCTGATTATAAATGACCATGTTTCCTAATTTTTAAAAAAATTAGATGGGAAGATTATCCTTGATCCATGGAGGGCGTTCAAGCTGTTACTAGACATAAAACCAAAGGAAGATGTGAGCCAGAATCACAATTACTTGTAGATAAGTGTGTTTTTAATTTTTACATATGTGTTTATTATTATTTTTTTCACTTTTATGTGTGTTTACTATTTATTTTTTGATTTTTATTACTTATTTTCAAACTATTTGTCATTTTAGTTAAGCTACGTATATAGATGTCATTATGTTATTTTTCTTTTTCTCCATAAATACACATAATCACTCTCTTCACACTCAAGGTTAAGCTAAAAATTAAAAATGAAAAATCTCCCAATTCGTTATATTTATAGTTTATATATCTTTTGTGGGTCAAGTTCTGGCAAAGATACAGAATTTATTAATATAATAAGTAATTTGAGAAAGGTATTAGTCGAGAGAAGAATTTATTTGGTTTATGGAGGAGGTACCCTTAGGTTAATAGGATATGTGTCTACAATTGTCTTTGTAAGCGACAATAAGCTTTTGGGTATTATTCTTATACCTTTTAACGATAGAAAAAATTATAAGGATGATAATTGGAGAGGAGCTATAGGTATCATCTATACCTGAACGCATTACCAGAATGATCTGTAATTTCGATACCTTTATAAGCCTACCAAGTGGTTTTGGTACTTTGGAAGAACTTTTTCAAGCTGTTTCTTGGGCCCAACTAAATATTCACCAAAAACATATAGGTTTGTTAAATGTTAATAATTTCTTTGATAACTTATTAACTTTTCATCTCACAGTCAACGCGATAAATCCTTATAAATGCTTTAACTCCTGATTAGTTGATTGACAAATTAGAAAGTTTCATCTTTAAATCTAATCTAATAATAGCTCAGATAAATTGGTTTAGAGAAGAAATCAAAAATGTCACACCCCGACCTGTGAGGCCCACCTGTGACAGACGTCACAGATTCCTAATAAGCATTCCTTAGGTACAGAACGCTTACTAAGAACCTGTAAGGCTGAAATCATAAACAAATATAAAACACTTCCCAGAAAATTTCTTTCAAAATAC
>JAVXUL010137975.1:0-15109 GCA_035590515.1 Trichilia minutiflora
ATTGGGACTAATGGTAGAATGAGAATGGGTGTAATAAAGACGACAATAGTACACCAATTTTTTAGTTTTTAATTAAAGTTTACTTTTAATTAAAAACTGAGGGGGTTTGATGTTTGAATATTTAAGAAGTCCTGTCCAATTCACCATGCCCATTGTCGGAGGTACTTATTCCACCCAAGCCTAGTGTATGATAATATCAGCATCCAAGACATTCCTTTACAACACTTAAACTGAAGAATTCGGTTGCATCATTATCCAAGACACGCTTTCCAAAAGAATATTTCAGATTATTCACAGGAGACATATAAAGTCGAGACCTACTAGTGTGTCTGGTACCCGAGACCTAATACTTCTCGAAATTCATTAATTGAGACCTAATACTACTCGGAATTCATTAACTGAGACTTGATACTGTTCAACGTAGGTCAGTTAATCCCGTTAGCTTTCCAGAATATTCATTTATAGATGTGGTTAAGTACTACCTCTAGGAAAGTCATGTCCCAAAATTCTTGCAATAAACTTTCAGGGGGAGCTAATGAGAGAAGGACATGTGTTTGTGGTTATGCCAGGAAATGATTGGAAAGCAACATAATTTGGGAATAAAGGGAGATTCAATCCTTTTGATTGTAAGGACTGGTAATGAATATTCTGATACACACAAGGCTAGCAATTTTTTTCTCTCTCTCTCTCTAAGCTCTTCCTTCATGCTCTCTCAATTCTCTCTAAATTCTCTCTCAATTTCTACATACAAACAAAATCCTTACTGACTTAAACATCGAAGGGTTTTCATTGAAAAACCGGCTTAACCCTTTAGATCTTTCTGTGTTTTGCAGTTATAAAAGATAGTGAACGAAGAGAAAGAAGTCGGTGCTTGAGATAAAAAAATGTATCAATTTCTTGCATCAACAATTATATTTATTAAATTTACAAAATTATCAAGCAATTTTTTTTATCACAACCATATTTAATATTATGGAAATAAAATAATTATTTTATACTTTACATTACATAAAAAAGTGTTGAATAAATTAACTTATTTAATACACTTAGTAACAACAAACAAATCATGATAATTATAAATTCACAACAAATAGAACTTAAGTATCGATTAAGTCATATTGTGTGCATGCTTGTGACTAAGATTACCTAATTGTTAACTTTATTAATTGAAATAAATACAAAAAATTAATAATAATATTCCAGGCAAATCTTTATTTAAGTTAAATCTATGTAGTTATTGCATTTTTAAATAGTATGAGACAACTTTTTTGTTATATTTACTACAATTGTAAGCACCATATTTAATTGTAAATCTTTTACTAACCAATTGATGCTCACAAGATTTTTTTTCTTTTTTGAATTTAATTCTACTAATTAAAATATTTTTAACAAGTGGTCCAATCTTTATAGGTACCTGTTAAAAAGTGTGTTCTTAACTGAAAAATAATTAAAATTAGTAGAAATTAATCACAAGTTCTTGTAGATATATAATATTTTTGGTGTTTATATTCTCTTATTTTCATACTCAAATAAAAATAGAATAATGAAGACAGAAAAATTTTTTATTAGTATATTTACAAGTTTTATTTTATTATAATTATACTCATCTTAATTATTTTTAATTTTTGATACATATTATACTTATGAATATAAAAATTAATTTTTTTCAATAAAATAGGCTTTTGTTATTAATTTTCTATCAACAATCAAACACCTTATTCTTCATTTATATTATTCTCTTGTAAAAGAATTATTATAAAGGTGTGTAATCTTTTTTTTTTTTTATTCTCAATTTGTAAAAAGTGAACGAAGTGGTTTTTTTACTTAAGTTTTTGAGTACTTAAGAGATTTAAGGATTTAACATTTGTAGGGTTGGAGGAGAGTCATAAATCCTCTTATTTGTATTGAAGCATTACGTTAGGTTTTATTTATTAGACTTGGTTAGAAGTTTAGTGGTTGAGAAGGTTTGGAGAATAGCCCATAAAATTTTCTGTTATAACTAAGATTCTTTGGTTTGGAAGGGTTGGACTAGTGGAAATCTTCAAGGGCATCTTGACGAAGTAGATATACACAAGGTTTGTCGAACTACTAAAAATCTCTTGTGTTAGTTCTCTCTTTTCCTTACTCTTTTTATTTGTGATTATTTAATTTGTTATAGCTTTTGAAAATTGGTTAGCATAAATCCTTAAGATTGAATTAATTTATTTGTGATGAATTGAATAACAAAGGTTGTTGAAAAACATTTATTAGTTGGAGAATAGTCATTAATTGCAATAGATTTTTTAGAAACCTAATTCACCCTCCTCTTAAGTTGCATACTTATATTTTCAATTGGTATCAGAGCGGGTACTCTTGAGTAGGATTTAATCGTTTAAAAGTAATCTAAGACAATCCTAAAACAAATTGAGAGATAATCTATCATTAGACCACCATTCTTCAACAAGAATAATTATGCTTATTGGAAGGTTAGAAAGAGGATATTTTTGTAAATTACCAATTACGAGTTATGGAGGGTAATTAGTAATGGTCCTTTTGTACCTAAAAAAGTAAATGAAAAAGGAAAGAGTATACCAAAAATTGAAATTGAGCGGGATGAGATTGAAATGAGAAAAGTGTTTATAAATGTCAAAGCAATACATGGCTTGTATTATGCAATTGATGAAAAAGAGTTTCATAAGATATCAATATGTAAGAGTGCTTATGATATTTTAAAAGTATTAGATATAGTTTATAAAGGTACAAACTAAGTAAAGGAATCTAAAATTTATAGATTCATAAGCATTATGAATTATTTAAAATGAAATTCTATAAGTCAATTCATGATATGTATACTAGGTATATAGATATAGTTAATTCTCTCTAAGCTCTTTAAAAATTATTTCTAATTTGTGAGAAAGTTGTTAGGAAAACTAATTTTCCTACCCACTCCTAAGTTATAGTTTTCTCACGAACCGTGTAGAAAAGCTACTGAAGAATTTTCACTAGTAATATGAAAACTTTAAAATTTTCAACAAATTTAATATATATATATAAAGTGAAGGGGTATTCACATACCTCTCTTTTTGTTATCTAGAAAGCTAAATCATTTTCAACCGCCTTCAAACATATTCACATATTGACTCATAAATGGCAATTTCAGTGTATTGAATGAAGACTAGTATGAGAATCAAATCCTGTTGATCAAAGCTTATTCAAGCTCGAATCAAATTTCTTACTTTTAGGAAACCTTTTTCTTCACTAGAATTGCTTCTTCCTCAAGAACTTTTTTATGAGAAAAACTTGAAACTATTTTTCCTTTTCTCACTAGAAAAATTCTTGATGATCAAGTATTATCATTTTGCTCCAATCAATCATTATCGCTTTTTCTCTTTTATTCAAAAACTACTTTTTTTCTCTTCTTCACAAAAAACCAAGAAAGCAAGAAAGAGGAAGATAATGCAATAGTTACTACACACAAGCAATCTCATCAACTCTTCCTTATCTTCTCTCTTTTCTTATAAGTCAACAAAAGATTAGGATGGAGGAGAATGAAACATTTGTTACCATTTCATTTGATTCAATAATCAAATAAAATAATTTGGCCAAGATTTTGACACTTGGTCTAATCATATGAATTCATGTGTCATCCTCTTATTTTTTAAATATTATTATCAAATAATAATACATTAACCATCATATGATAATTAGTCTCCAAGCATGTGTAAATCATATTTACAGTTTATCAAATACCATTAGGGTGATTTTTTGAATCAATGGATACTAGTACATCCTTACTAAAAAATTTATTCTTTAACAATAAAAAATAAAATTATTTTCATATGGCAATGTAATTTAATAAAATTTTTCTAAGAGCTCCATGGGTTATCTCTTTTATTTCTTTATAGCACTGTTACCCAAAAAAGATAATAATTATAACAACATTAAGATTAAAAGAAAAACTAGAAATGTCAGCAACAATGATAATATAACAATTTCGCTACAATTGCTTCCTGGCTACACACAACATTGACCGTAAAGAAAGTGATCAAGAGTGTGTACATCAATAGCTTCTTGCAGGTTGGGCTTGCTTTTGGTTATATTTTCTTTATTTCTTTGATATCCCCTGCACTCCGAATGTTCCTTGCTGGTAATTAGCCTTTATACTTAAAATGAATGCACAAGGTGTGCCATTCATTCCATAAACAAACCTGTATCCCGTGTTGGAGTCATTTTGATCTTCATTTTTTCTTCATGAAGAAGATCGAAGAATTTGTGGATGATATTTACCCTTCTGAAGAGAGAATCAGGAATACCATGACCGGTCTGTTCAATGGAAAATCAAGAACACTTATCAAGTTAAACTTGTGCGATGCCACTGATGCATGCTATTGTGTTATCTAATTGAACCATTACCGCATATAAAAATCCAGCCTCCCTACAAGCCTGATCCAATTGTTTAACAACATTAGATACACTTGGATCTTCAGCCATTTTTGGATCATCACACTTTGCCAAGAGAGGACTTACATATGCACCAAAAATAAAGAATTAATGGACTTTTCGAACAACTAAGGCATCTTCAATATATTATTGGATTGCTTTTGTAAAAAATGTGCTACGTCATTAATGTGGAGGGACTTGTATCTTATATGGCATTGATAAATATTATTCCTTAAAATTATTCTCTAATGTGCATATGGATTGCTATTTATTATTTTATTAAACTGTTTTTTTTTTTATCTTTTAACCATTAATAAAATAAATGAATTACTAAGCTGGCAATCTATGATTGGAACAAGATCCTCTAAAAATAAAGGATAAAGTTGAGAATGAGAATTTTTTTTTTGTCATGTTAGCTTAATAGTAAATAAAACTAAATACATTGGAGAACTCAATTGCACTTATATTTTGTATACATGGTATCTCTAAAAAAATAATTCATAGATACATTGAAGATGCTCTAAGTTTTACACACATCATTCATCAAATCAGCAAGCATTTACTCAAATATCCAAATATAGGATTACTTTCTGAATGACTTACGAGTGCACTCTGATGATAATGGATTGAGTTTAGGATGTATGGTTTGAATGTACGTCTTGAGTTCAATTCTAACTAGTCACTCGTGATTTAAACGGGATGTTTAGACAGTAATGTGTTTAGCTAGTATTTTTCGAAAATTAGTCAGACGAAGTTCGTCTATCGGGATGAAGTTCGAATAAACTGAGCTATAAAAAAATTATAAATTTTAAAAAATAATTTTATAATATTAAATAAATTATTTTTTTCATAACTAAGTTTTGTTGTGTACATATTTTTACAACAGACTCAAGATATTCAAATTTCATTTATTATTATAATTTTGTAGTTTAAATTATAATTATTATAAAATAAAAACTGTAAATATTTAATATCAATTTTAAAATAGATTAATTTTATTTAAAAATAATATTGCTAAAAACATTTCTAATTTTACTTTTAAACTACAGCGAAACCGCCACAAAAACATAACTTGACTAATCCTTACAGTGGTGGAAGTTATGTATGGCATAAGTCTCGACAAAATTTTCAAAAAAGAATATATATTTATTTTTTATTTATTTATATTCAAAATACTAATTTCATTTCCCTCCCATTCTCTTAAATTTTATTTTACTTAATTATTAGAATGTCTTTCCAATCAATTGATCTTTACTTTTCATTAAATTAATGTTGGAATTTTATAATTCCTTTATTCATCAAGATTACGCATATACGAATATAGAATACAATTATGTGTTAGAGATGCGTACCTCTTTTGGCCATCGATACAGCGTTTCAAAAAAGATTAGGCCTTTCTCTCTATTCTCTAATTTATGGTAGCCTACTCAATGAAAAGGAGACAGATTAGAGTTTTTTGAAACCCATACTTTCTTTTATATAGAACTAGAGAGGGGACCTAACCTAACCCTGATTAATTTTTGCTGGGCCTCCCTATCAAAGGTTTCAATATAACCCATACCCTATATTAACTATCAAAACTAGCTTATTATAGATGTTAAGTCTAATATTCTTTAAATTATATAATTGGATATTAACTGTCAATGACTATGATATTAGTCCATTTTTAATAAAATCATTATAACGATTTAACCTAAATCCACGCACAAAAAAAAAAAAAAAAATCCATCGTTGTTAAGTCATATGCATTGTTCAATTCCTCTATGGCAGCTTATCTTAAGTCATTGATCTTGACCATCTTTGTTGTAAATATATCTACTACAATGTCACCATTCAGTTTTCTGGTTCTTGTAGCATTGTTAGTTTGGTCGAGGTGATTGGGTTTATAAGGCTGTCTTTTTTAGGTCACAGTGTTAGTTATTGTGTTTTCTAAAATCAGTCCTCTGGTGTGGTTCGGTAATATTTTGCTGTAAATCTAAACTTTGAATTACAAGTGATCGTTAATTGATTTCTGCGATATTCTTTTGAAGTTGAATATTCGTTGGACATTGAATTATTTTTCTCTTGCTCTATCATTAGCTATAGAATGTAAAACAAAATTATGCCGTTCTTCGCGATGACATGAGAGACTTTGAGATATAGGTTTGTCATTCATCATGGACGTCCCATTAACTGCTTCTAAGTTATAACCGTGATTTTAATCGATGATTTTCCTGACCTTGTTTGTAGAATAATCGGCTCTAAGGATTTCTGTTTTTACAATCAATGATATTCTGGTGATATTGTTGTCACTAATTTGGACTTGGTTTCTTAAACCGTTTTGCGTAGATACAATTTTTATGGCGTGGATTTCGGTAGATTTTTAATGTTTTTGAGGAGGATTATTGCCAAGTTATTCAGTAGTTTCTAATTAAATATTTTTCTCCATGTTGTCTTGCTTTGGAGTATAAGTTCTCCTTGCAGTTTTTTCAAGATCTTGTAGAAGTCTGACGATAGAGTATAGAGAATTGTTGTTGGTTCATCTGTGAAATTAGGAATTTATCCGTGGTTCGCTTATTATTTTTTGACTTATTTACCTATGATGAGTTTATTAGGTTCAAGTTTGTTTAAGACGGTGCCAATGGTCAGTTGGGTGATCAATTGGGTGTGCTTTTTATTTCTAGGAATTGTTTGGTGCATGCTTTTGGAGTCTCTAAAGATGTTCAATGATTTCTATACGACATGATGTCAATTTTTGAACAACGTTTGAAAAGGGTGGTGTTTAGTTGTAACATAGCCTTGGAATGGTCTGTAATTGTGACTTAATTTATGTATCTTCTTTTGTCAGCAGAGTTTGTAGTCATAAATTGAGTTCTAACAAGTATTTTACTCTATTTTCCCTTATTTTCTCTCATTTCCTGTCCCTAATCGTTGTTCGAGTTTTTACTTTTCTCAATTACTCTCGTTAGTTTTGCTACAGAATATTTCTTTTTTCATTGTTGGTTCTTTTCCATCTTTTTTGTGTCGTGGATATGCTATGGAGGATGGGATTACACATAAGGGAAGTTATATTTAATTTCATCTTAATTTCTGTTTGAACAAATTTAGATTATTGCTTCGTGTCTTTTTTTTCTTTCTTTTTTTTTTTTTCAAATCTTTATGACATAAAGTCATGTTGAGAATCCTATGGATATGGATGAAGATGGAACTTACGTGTTTGGTTTGCTTATTTTCAGCTTTGATCAACAGCATTTTGGTTATGATGGCCCACAACTTATTTAGAATAATTGATTCTACCTTTTTTGTGCACTCTATTTCATGGGTATTCAGTATTTGGTGCTCTCTTCCCTTTTGAGTCTCTGCTCTGGTATAGCATGATTCATTAAAAATTTTATATTATGATTGCTTATATTATGTTTATTACTTTTTTATATATTGCTATCTGCATCAAATTGGTTTGTTATAGTGATATCGAATAAACCTAGTTTTTGGTTGAATATTAGGGCAGTGCTGTGAGTATTTGAGGAATTCTGGACTATGTATTTCCTAGAGGGTGTCAGAAGTTTTTTTTTAATTCTTTTACCTTACTTTTTGGTTTCTACTTACAAGATCAATTTCTTGCTTCTACTTGCTAAATCATATTATAAATTGTTCTTGAATTTTTGCTATTTATTGCAGTGAGAGAGAGCTGTTTGAAAGATTCCGAAGAAATATTTTCAGTATGTATTATAGCAGGAATATTTGATGAGTTAGTTTTTTTCTAACTTTTTTTCCATCTATATTTGGCTATTTGTTAGATTGTGGTTTAGTTTTTGATGAGATGGGGTATTTTCCAGGGTCTTCTAGGATATGGGGTTTAGGAGTTTTTCTAATGATATCTTCTTGACATGTTAGTCTTTTCCCAGGGGTTTTGAAGAATATGGGGCTTGTAGTTCTTCTGATGATATCTATGTTTACATTTTCCTAGTTTCTTTTTTCTATTTTGGTATTGAAGTTTTATTTTGTCAAATTTTTTTACAATGATAAAGGAATGATCCAAGGTTTTAAAGAATATTGAGGAGTTGTGCACTACTCAAGAGTTTTCTGAGGAACTCATCTTTAATCTTGTTTACAATTTTTCGTTTCTCTTTTTGATTGTCAGTATATAATATACACATTTTTCCAAATCTTGTTGCAGTGATAGAGGAGTATTCCAAGGTTTTGAAGAATATATAGGTGATACACTACTTAAGGAATTTTATTGCAGTGATAAAGAAGTGTTCTAAGGTTTGGAAGGGCTAGAAAGTGATGCATTGTTCAGGATATTTTTAATGGTTTTTTATGTAGTCTTTTTCCTAGTTTTCTTTGTTATCTTTGGCAATTGGATAATATTATCGTTTATTCTTTTTATTTTGCCAAATTTTGATGCAGTTATGAACTTTCAAACTATAGCAGTGACAGTGAAATATTCTCTGGTTTGCAAGGATCAAGATATTTTTACGATTTTTTCTTTAATCTTTTTTTTCTAATTTACATGTTTATCATTGGTTATCTGGATGATATTATATTTAATTTAATTTTGCCAAATTTTAATGCAGTAACAGAGAATCTTCTTTTTTTCAAAGAAATAATGAAGAGTTGTTTCAAGGTTTTGAAGAACACGCTTTTGATCTATATATGGCACAGGGTGTCTGATGAGTTTTTTTAGTTGTCTCTCTTTTTCTCTCTCTTTCATCAATTCCCTATTTAAATATTTAGCGTCAGATTGTAGGTTGCTCTTTCATTTTGTAAATTTTTATTGCAGTGATGGTTTGTTGGAGATCAAAAGTAAAATTTTGTTGCAGATAAAGAAAAATACAGGATTTTTAGGAATGTGGCCTTTGGGTTATTTAATCCTCATGAGGTGTTTAACAGATGATTTTGAGTTTTTGAGGAACATTTGAGTTATGCCTGTCTGATGAGTTGTTTTAGCTCTTTTCCTCTGTCTATTTGTATGTATAAGCACAAATTATAAGGTGATCTTTCATTTTTTGAAAATTTTGGTTACAGCAATGGAAAAAATTCAAGCTTTTGAGGGATGTTGGATTATTTACTGCTCACTCAAGCTTGTCTTTCTTCTGTGTTCATGCCTCCATCTATGCCTTTTCAAGAATTATTGGGTTATGCACTGCATAGGGGTTTATGGAAGATTTTTCTTTATTCCTTTTTCCTACTTTCTTGCTTTTATTATTGCCTATCGTTTATTCCATCATTTTTTTTCAAATTTTATTTCAGTAATATAGAAATGCTCGAGTCATTAAAGTATTATTGGGACTATGCACTACTCGAGAATATCTGATCAGTCTAACATTGCTTTGCTTCTGTATAGTTTGGTTTTTCCTTTTTAGAAGTCTTTGATGTAGCTTGTCCCAAGTTTTTGAGGAATGCTGTGACTATGCATTACTTGGGTCAATAGTCTTTTCACTAGTTACTTAGTTCGATCTATAGACTTGTCAATTAATTTGTTGCAGCTTTAGCAAATATTTCGAGTTTTTTGTTGAATATTAGTGCTATGTGCTAATCAAGGAAAATATTTTGAGTTTTTGATTGAATAGTAGGGTTAGATACTAATCAAAGAGTATCGGCCTAGATATTTTTAGTCCTTTTCCAGATATTCGGTTGTCTTTTAGAATATTTGGATAATAATTTCTGATTACATGTTGATCTTTCAATTTTTTTTTTGTTTTGCATTTTCTTGCAGTGATGAGATAATTATTCAAAGTTTCTTGAGGATGTCTGGCTACAGGATACTGAGTAGATGTTTGAGGAGTTAGAGTTAGAGTTTATGCCCTTCAAGTTATAGCAAAACATCCAGTGCTTGTTTGGAGTCTCTGATGCTGGCTTAGTTTATTAACTTATTAGAGTTGTTACTTTTTAACTTTTGGTTGCATTAACTTAAAGAGAGATGCTTGTTGGGCAAGTGCTTGCATTTGCTGATTTATTGGGCATAATCTTGAATGTTTTGCCTACAAGTCATTTGCCTATAGCTGCTATTTGATTATATTATTTTTAATATTCTCTTCTTCATGGTGGCCAGAGTCTGTTCGAATTGACTGGACCTTTTGAGTCTTTGTACAATAGTATTGCTGGCTTTGTTCTTTGCTTTCTTTGGGCATTGCTAGTATGTATGCAGATGCTTTATCTATTATTGTTCTTTCAGTTTATTTAATAGATAATGAGTCTAAAGATAGATGTTAAAAAGGTTTAGGCATTGCTAATGGTGGAAATTATTTTTGGAGTGTTAATACTAATTCATATTTTATTAGTGTTTATCACAATTTGAAGCCTCGGTTTAAATTTTTAATTGACTTGCAGTCAGTAGAGATTTATTCTTTCATATAGGGGATGGAGTGTTTCCTTTGATCACAGCTATATTTCCTTTAACATTCTTCACTTTTTTTAAGTGAAGTTGAGCATGGCAGTTTGTCTAGATGCCCTTCAAGTTGTTGCGAAACATCTGGTGCTTATCTAGAATCTCTGATGCTGGCTTAGTTTATTAACATATCGAACTTGTTACTTTTAAATTTTGGCTGCAATAACTTAGAGAGATGCTTTTTTAAGGTCTTTGATGGAATTGAGAGCAAGCAAAAATTCATTAACCTCTTTTCTCAAACTGTGTTGGTACCTTGTAGATTTATAGGAAGACTTGTTCTCCTAATACATTTTTCTCTTCGGTGCAAGAGGAAATGATTCATTACGGAAGCGTATGTTGTGTCTCTACTTGAGCATGTGTTTATATCTTTCAAAGAGATATTTTAATTGACTTATGTTTTTCAAATTATAGTTTGCTATCTTGAGCTTTCGGTGTTATTTTGTTTATCTCTTATCTTTTCCCTTTTTGGAGAAAAAACTCTATGATCAAATTGATGCTGTCCGTATAGGCATTTTATCCTCATTTTTTTTTCTTGTCAAGTGAGTTAAGAGAGATACAATGTCTTTATGTAATTTGCCTTTGATTTCATGTGGAGTAAAAAATTAATTTGACTTATTAGAACCATTTAGAGACAGCATAGTGATCTATAAATATTTTTCCCCACTACTCTTTTCATATTTCATATGCTTGATGTTAAATGATTTATCACTATTATGATATTTTTGTTTGATCTCACTTAGGTGGATACCCCATGATTTTGATTTACTCTTACAATTGTTTTCCCATTCTGCATATTATTATTTTTCACGATTTCTATTGTTTTTGTTTATATTCTTTTTCATCATATATTTGTTAATAAGTTGAGCCAATAGTGGTATAAATGTGTTAGTATCTTTTGAAAAGTTTTTCATTTTTCTTTAGTGTTTCAATATTTTATTCTTTATTGCGAATTTCTTTCGTCATATTTTGTTCCTCTATTTTTTGTTGTATACTCTTTCGATTGAATGGTGTCCACATAGATCTTATCAAATGTACTATTGACCTGAACAGTGGAAATGGATCCTTCGCTCAATCTTGCTGTTGTTTGATTGAAAACAGAACAGTTAATTGGATGTATGCAGGTCTCATGGAGACATCTATAGATGAATTTATACGTAAAATGAATTCTCTTTTTGTTTGTTATTTTTATTTGTTGTAGAAATTTATCGTATTGTTTATTGTTGTTAGATTATTTTGTCATGATCATTTTTTTAAATACAAGTTTATAACCTTAGTAGTTCCATTTTTTGATGTTGATTCACATTGTTTTTATATTCCAATGTAAAATTTCTGATCATTATGCTGGCTCTTATAATAATATAGTATCTCAAAACTGATTGTCAAGGCATTTAAAATGCTTTCATTAGTTGTATAATTATATTCCTTGCATCCTTTGGATTGCCTCATGGTAATTATCAGATGTTTTTAAGTGGGCTAGGTACTCTTCTGGCATAAATTTTGGCGGGCTTTGTATGTGGTTTCATTTGTACGGATGATGCTATAAATTTTTACCCACTAAAATTTCATTGTATTATTACTATTGCACTCTTACACCACATCAAGGCAAGTTGAAGATGTTTGATACGATGAAACTGATGGTGATTATAACAAACTTATGAGTTTGATTTAAGATGTAGATCAGAGAACTAAAAAATTCAGTTATATCTAGAATAAGGCAGTTTGTTAACCTTTTTGTGTGATGGCGAAAATGCGAGTTCAACATGAAGATGCTCCGATGATTTCTGCTGAGAATGCTGAGGGTAGAGATTTTATTATTATCTTTTCCCTTGGATGAGACGACGAAGAATTATAACTATAATTATTGTTTACATCACAATCAAGGTGTGCTCTATGCAATGCAGAGACTAAGACTGTGTTGTCAGATCTTTAATCTTTGTACATTCCATAATTTCCATTTCACTTAATTCATTCGTCTAGTTTCCGATATCTAGTCTGCTTCGCTTTATTATATTAACAAATTGGCTACAATTTGGATTATAATTTACTTCAAGAATTTACATAATGATCTATTAGTTTGAAGTTAATGTTTTTGCATGACAATTTTTCTTTTTTATTACCTTGTTTATAGCTATTTGAGTAGTCCTATGTTTGTTTGTTTACGTGGTGGGTCTGACACACTATTAATGATTAACCATTAACGAGCTTGCTTGGTGATGCTAGTTTGATGACCATCTCTAGACATTGCAAGACATGCACTAGAAATGCTAAAAGTTCTTGACAACTCTTGGTAGGCATTTTTTCTTATTTATCTTTGTACTTCGTATACAGTGAGAATTTAGCTCCAGAGAAGTCTTGGTTGCCGATTCTGATTTCCCTCAATATATGACATACTAATGTGGTCCAAATTATTCCAGAATTCTGAGAATAAGTCAAGAGCTTTATGAAGATGAAACGAACTGATTCTATGCTATTAATATTTTTAATAGCATATAACAATCGTAATAGTAAAATTTACTAAATATTAATGTACTTCTTTAATATTTGATTTTTTTTAACACAATAATTATAAATTATTTTGTAAGCTACTTTAATTAAATTCGAGATTTTCTTTCTCTTAAAATAAATAAAATAAAATAAAGAATTGTTAAGTCTGGACACGTGTGTCTGAACTACAACATGATGCTACTAATTAAAGACCAAATAAAATAACTTAGTTGTGTTGGTATCTTTTGAAAAGAAAATTCCAAAAGTATCCAACAAAATAAACTTGCTTCGTTTCTTGGTATCTTCTGAAAAAAAAGTACTAATAAAAAAACACAAAGTGCTCACGTGGGTAATCTAAGGCTAGGGAAGACAAAGAGAAAACCGTGCATTACGAAACAGAAAGGGCCTGTGATCACCCAGTACTTCACTTTTGGAATCTTTGTCTTCTTTGGAATTTTCGTTTTTTGTATTTTTCCAGTTCTTTGAACAGCATGGACTCGAATATTTTTCCAATACGCTACCCTCCTTCCAGTTTTCACATTGCTTTTTCTGTAACGTTTCTCGCACGTGTACACTGACATCTTCCACGTCCTGTCACTTTTACGCTTCCTAAAATGACGTGGCATCACTTGGCAATTTTCGTGCAATCGCAGGGAAACTTGATCAACGTCAGCCATCGCACCTTATCTATGGTCTTGTTTGATAAACAACTTGTGATGGAAACATGTGATAAAAATAATGGACACATATAAAGTCTGAAAGAAAATGGTTAATGATAAAAAGACATTATTAATAAAATATTATAATTATTAAATAAATAATTATATTATTTTGTTCATAATATATAATATATGTCTATAAATAAATAAGTAAAGATAGAAAATAAAGAAGAATAGAGTATCATAGCATGTATAGTAAATACATAAAGAATTTATGATGAGAGGCTTAAATTTTTAGAGAGAAACTTAGAAAAATTATGGAAGCCTTGGTTCCACCTTTTGTCATTGGGTTTTTGGACTTCCTTACATGCAACCATCAGTCTCACGACGGTGTTAACGATTTTTAACATGGAAGCCTTGGTTCCATCTTCTGCCTTTAGATTTTGGACGTCCCTGCATGCAACCACCAGTCTCACGATGGTATCAACGAATTCTAACAGTGGTATCAGAGCCAGGTTGTTACAGGCGACGTTCAAAAATGACAGAAAAATATTCTTCATTTTTGGATGAGATTTGATATCCATTTGACAGGTTTCTTGGTCCAGATGTGTTCTACTCGTCAAGACGAATCCAACGATACCAAGATCGCTGGAAACGGATGTCAGAATCAATCAGAAAAGCAAAATCCGAGAAAACCCTCCGGCGCGTATACCACACGCATCCGAAGGTTGAAGATGCGTGAACACCACCCGCACACCAGTCAGAGGCGCGTGTGATGCATGCGTCGACCAATCAAAACCAGTCCAGACTTGATTTGGGTGCCGGTTCGGTTTAGTTCGGTTTGGTTCGATTCGGTTCATTCCAGTTCAGGTTGGCTCAGTTCGATTCAGACAGACTTAAACCCGATTCAGGAAAGTCAGTCCGATTTGGTTCGGTCAAGCCCAGATATTGTTCAGCAGTCAGTCCGGTCCAAGCAAAACGCCCGATTCAAGCCATTTCCGGTTCGGTTGAACCAACAAAATTTCACAAGCCCGGTTCAGGGCCCAAACAAACTCTGATTGAGCTGAAATTTGGAATCCTAAGGTTTTTTGATGTTTTGAATTGATCTGTGGCCTCAGAATTTTGATTTGAGCACTCAAAATTCAAGAATCCTTGAAAATACAAGGATAAAGTATAG
>JAVXUL010138016.1:0-15104 GCA_035590515.1 Trichilia minutiflora
TGTGGCCTTGTTTATATATATTTGGAGTTTGGGTGTTAGATTGGTTGGTTATTAGAAGTGTTTTGGAAATCAGATTTCGTGAATGCCTTACAGGCCTACAGGGGGTATTCGACGTGACTGAGTGCACCCTGGAGGTCTGTGGCGTCTGTCACAGGTGGGCCCCACGGGTTGGGTGTGACACTATATAAAATATGGGTTGGAAAGAAACCTAGCTTTAAAGATATAAAGCTTTAGGGTTGTCTAGTTTATATTAAATTGGTTAAGTCAAATAAATTATATGTTAAATCTAAAAAGTTCGATTTATATTGTGAACCCCATCCCTTAGTATTATGGGTATAGTAATAAATCCCTCATGAGTTTTTTGTGTATATCATAGTGTGTTGATCATACGTGAGAGGGTATGATAACTCAAAAGTATGTTCACGAGGAGGTGAATGGTGTGGGATATGAGTTTATGAGAAAGAATTAGATTTTAACCCCCAAATTATCTCTAATTGAGAAAAATCCATATCGCTTTTATAAATCTTAGAGAGAGCTTTCCGTTGATGTATTATGGGTTCCGTGAGGATATTCCAATCAAACGTTATTGCCATTTGAAGTTACTAGCCCAAATAAAGAAAACTAGAGAAGTATCGATACTCACTATGTTCATGTAACGATACTTGGCTATGAGAGGATGGAGTGTATCGATACTTGAGGGAAGTATCGATACCCAGGACTGAAAGTATCGATATATTGGCCTTCATATATCAATATTTAAACACAGAGCAAGAATGTATCGATACTTGAGGGAAGTATCGATACATTGTGTATAGTGATAGTAGTAAAGGCTAAAGTTTCTATACTCTGTGAACAGTGGGAATGATGTATCAATACTCGGGATAATTTTGGATTAGGAACCCATATTCGACAAGAAGTATCGATACTTAAGGCTACAATGAAGCAAGTATCGATACATAAACTGTTATTGTATCGATACATGGACGAACTGAAATATAAACGACCCCTCTCTGAGACGAAGTATCGATACATAGAGGGCATATATCGATACATGATGATGTGTGATCAATACATGATAACGTATCGTACGTTTGGGCATATATTAGAAGGATATTTTGGTAATTTCAGGGTCCCTATATATGTGATTTACAAGGGCCATCTTCCCCATTTCTCCTTCTCTTTTCTTTCTCGTCTGTGAATATTTCTCTCCCTATAATAAACTGATTCCACCATCTCTCAATCAAACTCTACCATTTCAATTCCTATGACTCAAAATCAACACCAGAACCCAGAAATCTCCTTTGATCGGAGTTCTACCCGTTAGATTATGAGGATTCATGAGAGAAGAAGGTATAATAAATAGTAGTCAAAGAGAGATTCAAGCTAAAGAGGGACTCAAGCTCATATACAAGCTCAGGTAAGCCTATCCCTCAATATTTTGAGCTTTCATTTCACATAAATATAGGAATAGATATCTCGGGTACTATTTATAAAACCCTAGAATTTAGAGGTTTTCTAGTTTATCGTTTGTATCGATAAATTAGAGGACTTTGACTTCTATTGGTATTGAAATTGATGAGAAAGATGAGTAAATAGAGCGAGGTTATGTATGGACAGTATGTTAGAGAGAAATAGAGGGGAGAGAGAGAGAAAGAGAGTGCGAGAGTAGCATGACCACGCATTGCATCATGCACAAACAACATGATAGATTATTGAATCTATATTTATATATGTATCCAGATGTGACAGCCGAGACTAGAGGATCTTCATCGAGAGAAGGATATCCAGAGGGTGGTTTCCCACCCCAGAACAGTGAGTGGATAAATTTTATTTATTTTGCCTCGTTATATGCTTTTAAATGATTATTATACTCGATATAGCATAGAATATGGATACGTGTATATATGAATATATGACTGAAATGAGAAGGCGCTAGAATTATGTTGTGTGGTGGCCGAGTTGACCCCTTGTTTATAGTAGCATAAGAATGCTATGAGTGCTTGATTGCCATGAATGTGAGGTCGGAAGCCTAATATATATATTATGATATTGTGATATAAGAATAAGGTCGGAGGCCTATAGCAAATGATATTTTATAAAATGATTATAGATGTGGCATAGTCAATGATATAAATTACAAATAATGGTCGGGAGCCATGAGTATGTTTTGGCCTTGCATGCCATAATATTATTTTTTATTTGGCCTTATGAGCCACAAATGATAGAGATATTAATTGTATGCCATATTAGTGATATTATGGGTGAGGATTATCCATACAGCTCATGATAGAGTGGATGAAATTCGATAGTCCCAAGATGAGGATTAACCATACAACTTAGGGTGGAACGGATAAAATCCAGCAGACCTAAGAATATGAATTGGCCATATAATCCAAGATAGGATGGGTGAAATCCAACCTGTCTAGGCTAAAGCATGCTAGCCATTTTTATATTTACATGGGCACACCTCTCCAACCAGGGTTACAGATCAGCCATACAACTAAGATAGAGTGGATGGAATCCTATAGATTGAGGGGCTACGTATATATTTGATTGACATTGAATCTTTCACAATCATGTTTTGTATGCCACATCACACATATTTTGCTTTTGACGATTACGATGGTTTTTCGTAACTGATGTATGAAATTATTTGCTATATGTATATCATTGTATGGTTTATTCACTGAGTATTTTCTCAAATACTCACCCTTCATTTCCCTATTTCAGGTTAGTGTTATCGGTCATGGCATAGCATAGTTAAAGTAAGTTTTTAGCAGATCTTTCAGGTACTCGACTCATACGGAGGTGTTATGGTCCACTAAACATAAATACTATTGTATTTATATTGTGTATTTGGCTTGGCCAAAAACTCATTGAAATGGATATTTTGAAAAACATTTGTAATGTTGTGTATTCTATGGGAACACTGGTGTTGATTTATATTTTTGATTAAAAATCTTTTATATTGTGTTATTTTTAAAAATATGTTATAAAATAGGTACTATACCTTACAGGTTTTTGGATTACATTCTAATTAATAAGATGTATTTTTGGAATTCATGGCGATTATCATATGGTCGACTAGGGTCGGGGCATGATAATTTTATTGGTATCAGAGCTTTTGATTTTTGAGTGAGTTAAGTTTTTTGTTTTTGAGCTCTCTCGATTTCGATACTTAGAGATTTTTAAAACTGATGATTTCAATTAGAATTATGTTGGTGGACTATAAACTGAGTCAAGTCAATCATGTTTTATAATGTATATTGATTTTTTAGAAATGCCCCCACGATCTGAGAGGGGAAGAGGTAGACCTCGGAGGAATATGGTGATTAGAGATGATCAGGAGGAATCATCTCATGCTCTGCCTTTTGTTTATGAGTAGCAGTAAGTTCTTGTGGATCCTCTACCACAGTGTAGAATCTTGAAGGGAATGCTCATTTCCTTTGGTCACAACAGACTTGGAACACATTCATGGTATATGTAGGTGCACAAAATTTAATACCAAATCCAAATCAAACTGAATTTTCTTGGCCAATAAGAAATTTGTCCAAGTTAATTAAGGAAGTGAGGCAATTGGAAAATGTTCCTTTTTGTGAAAACACAGATGCTTTAAAAGCAAGTAGATGGCTGAGAATAGTATAATAGAATATGAATGATATGGATTTGTCAGATGAAAAAAACTGAGAGTGGTTACCAGATTACTAAAGCAGAGTGCTGCCACTTGGTAACAGAATATAACAGTAAGGCTCAGTGCTAAGCCTACCTGGATAGATTTTCAGAGAGCCTTTCAGGAGAAGTATTTTACACACTTCCACAGTAATTAAAAAGGTAAGAGTTTATAAACTTAAGACAGAGGGATAGCATGGTAGAAGACTATGAAACTTAGCTAAGACTGTTGATAAAATTTATTCTAGAACTTGCTACTGAGAAAACCTTGTGTGATAAGTTTGAGGCTAGGCTAAATTTAAAGATTAGAGACAGAATGCCAGTGACAAGTAGACAGAGTTATGAAGTGGTAATGCAGTTGGCCCTTCGAGCAGAATCATTGATCAAAGAAGGAAGATCCAGGTCTAGATACCAGAAGAGAATGGATCTTAGTATTTCAATAGGTCAATCTTCAAAGAATAGCCACAGTAGTGGATCTTCGAGTGGCCAGTCAACAAGTACTGGGATTTCTTCACCTTTTTTCCCCAAGGAGTAACGATCATCTCGATTTAGTATTTCTGTCTCGGGATTTGAACTATCAAGCAAGAAGTCATCAGACAGTAGACGATGTCTTAACTGTAAGCGATTTCATAGTAGGCCTTACAGACTACCCCTCTTATATTTTTATTGTGGCTAAATGGGTCACATAAAGAGAGATTGTCCTAGTTTAGGGACAACAGAGACAGTTAGCCAGCCAGGATAAGATTTGAGATTTTTTAGTGTATAGTATCCTATGCCTCAATCACAGTTTTTGGGTGCCCGTCAGTCTAGATTAGGAAGTGCATCCGCTCGTCAGGGTAGTCAGAGGAGTCAATCATAAGTTTAGACTTGAGTTTTTACGATAAACCAAGAGTAATCTCAGGTTAATCCAGATGTGATTACTGGTATGGTGATGATATTTGATCATCCAACATATATTTTAGTTGATCCTGGTTTAGATTGGTTATTCATTAGCATTGCATTTGCACGACATGCTAATAGGGACCTGGTATATTTAGAACTAGAGTTGATTATTCATACGTCCTTAGGACAGAGATTACTTTGGAATATCGTGTTTAGTTAGTGTGAGATTTGGATAGGAGATACTACTTTTAAGATTGATTTGATCCCGTTGAAAATCCAGGATTTTGATGTCATTTTGGGCATGGACTGGTTGTCACAGTACTATACTATGATTGATTGTTTTAGGAAGGTGGTAACCATCAGACGGCCAGGAGAGCCAGAGATTATTTTTACGGGCAAGCGGAGGATACTTCCTTCTTGTATCATATCGACGATAGAGACTAAGAGATTGCTTCAGAAAGGGTGTCAGGCATATTTCGCATATGTGATTGATAGATTAGTTCCAAGAGTTAGTCTGAAATAGGTGCCAGTGGTTAGAGAATTCCCCGATGTGTTTTCAAAGGAATTGCCTAGATTACTACCTAATAGAGAATTTGAGTTTTGTATCAATCTAGTGCCAGAGGTGATATCGATTTTGATATTATCTTATCGTATAGCACCCGTAAAAATGATAGAGTAGTACCAAGGCCTTTTAGGATGGGTGGTGGTTTCTTTTTAAGAATTACGCAGTTAAGCGTGCTTGGACAAGAGTAGTACCAAGATGGGTGACCTCTTGAGATGTCCTCGAGATAGCCCATTACCAATAACAAAATCGTGAGGCGCCAAAGGTTGGGCCAAAGCGGATAATATTGTTGACAAGCATTGGACCAGGTGTGACATAAACCGTTTATGTATCGATAAATGGACGAATTAGAATGTGAATGACCCCTCTCTTGGATGAAGTATCGATACATGAAGGGCATATATCAATACAAGATGATGTGTCGCACGTCTGGGCATGTATCAGAGGGATATTTTGATAATTTCAAAGCTTCTATATATGATTTATAGGGGTTATCTTCCCCATTTCTCCTTCTCTTTTCTCTCTTGTTTGTGAACATTTCTCTCCTTGTGATAAACTGATTTCCACCATCGCTCAACCAAACTTCGCTATTTCAATTCCTATGAACTCAAAATCAACACCAGAACCTAGAAATCTCCTTTGATCGGAGTTCTACTCGTTGGATCGTGAGAATTCGTGAGAAAAAGAGGTATGGTAAATAGTAACCAAAGAGAGATTCAAACCAAAGAGGGACTCAAGCTTACCTACAAGCTCGGGTAAGCCTATCCCTTAATCGATCTCTCTATTTTGATATGTTTTTTCACGTAAATCTAGGAATAAATAGCTCAGATACTATTCACAAAACCCTAAGATTTAGAGGTTTTCTAGTTTATTATTTATATCGATAAATTAGAGGACTTTGAGTTCTATTGGTATTAAAATTGATGAGAAAGACAAGTAGATAGAGTGGGGTTATGTATAGACAGTATGTTAGAGAGAAAGAAAGAGTAAAGAGAGAGAGAGAGAGAGAATGCGAGAGTAGTATGATCATGCACGTATATCATGATAGATTGTTGAATCTATATTTGTATATGTATCCAGACACAACAGCCGAGACTAAAGGATCTCCGTTGTGAGAAGAATATCCTGAGGGTGGTTTCCCACCCCAAAACAGTGAGTGGATACACTTTGCTTATTTCACCTCTTTATATGTACTTAAATTATTATTATGCTATGTATAGCATAGAATGTGGATACATGTATATATGAATAAGTGACTAAAATGAGGAGGCGCTGGAATTATGTGGTGTGGTGGTCGGGTTGGCCCCTTGTTTGTGGTAGCATAGGAATGCTATCAGTGCTTGATTGCCATGAATGTGAGGCCAAAGGCCTAATATATATATTATGATATTGTGATATAAGAATGAGGCTGGAGGCCTATAGCAAATGATATTTTATAAAATGATTATGGATGTGGCATAGTCAATGATATAGATTACAAACAATGGTTGGGGAGCCATAAGTATATTTTGATCTTACCATAATGTTGTTTTCTATTTGGCCTTGTGAGCCATAGATGATAGACATATTAGTTGTGTGCCATGTTAGTGATATTATGGGTGAGGATTATCCATACAGCTCAGGATGGAGTGGATGGAATCCGATAGTCCAAGGGTGAGGATTGACCATACAGCTCAGGGTGGAGTGTGTGGAATCCAGCAGACCTAGAAATGTGGATTGGCCATGCAGTCTAAGATAGGATGGGTGGAATCTAATATGTCCAGGCTAAAGCATGCTAGCTATTTTTATATTTATATGGACACACCTCCCCAACCAGGGTTGCGGGTCAGCCATACAGCTAAGATAGAGTGGATGGGATCCTATAGACCGAGGGGCTACGTATATATTTGATTTATATTAACTCTTTCGTAGTCATGTTTAGTATGCCACGTAGCACATATTTTGCTTTTGATGATTACAATGGTTTTCAGTAATCAATGTATGGAATCATTTGCTATATGCATATCATTATGTGGTCTACTCATTAAGTATTTTCCCAAAATACTCACCCTTCATTTTCCTATTTCAGGTTAGTGTTGTCGGACATAGCATAGCATAACTGAAGCAAGTTTTTAGCAGATCTTTCAGGTAATCGACTCATATGGAGGTATCATGGTCCACTGAACAGAAATAATATTGTATTTATATTTTTTGTATTTGGCTTAGTCAAAAACTCATTGAAATAGATATTTTGAAAAATATTTGTAATGTTGTGTATTCTATAGGAATACAGATGTTGATTTATATTTTTGATTGAAAATCTTTTACATTGTGTTATTTTTGAAAATATGTTACAAAATAGGTACTATACTTTAGGGCTTTAGGATTATATTATAATTAATGGGATGTATTTCTGGGATTCGCGATGATTGTCACGTGACCAACTAGGGTTACGGTGTGATATATATGATATCCTAAAGAGAGTTAATGATATTATTGCTACTTTCATACTGATTGTAGTAGTTTGATCAGTAGACACGCACAGTTCCTTGAAAACCAGTTCACTCAGGAAGGTGGTGTAGGTAGAAAAATCAAATTCTTAAAGGAGTCTGGACCAACCTCAAATAAATAAAACTGTTGATGTGTATAAACCAGTTCATGCTAATGAGCCTATTCTATTGGAACCTCAACCTTCAGTAAACCAAACTCTTCATAGATCTACTAGGATATCACGCCCTATATTGAGATATTTATTCTTTTCAGATAATGATTTTGAATCATTTATGATAGGAGAATATAAGCAGAGGGAAGATTCTAAAAGCTATGAAGAGGAGATATTGGATATCGACTTTGAAAAATAAATGAATGTCATGAAATGTGAGATGGACTCCATGTATACTAATTAGGTGTGGTTACTTGTTGATCCACCAGAAGGAATTATCCCTATAGGTTGTAAATAGGTTTACAAAATAAAGATTGGCAAAGATGGAAAAGTTAAGACTTTTCAAGCCAGACTGGTGGCAAAAAGTTATACCTAAAAGTATGGTATTGACTATGAAACTTTTCATCAGTTATTATACGTAAGTAAATCTGAATTTTGCTTGATATTGCAGCTTTTATAACTATGAGATATGGCAGATGGATGTAAAGACATCCTTCCTTAATGATTTTATTAAGGAGATCATATATATGCAACAGCCTGTAGGGTTTATTTCATCAGATAGTCATAAAGTGTGTAAGTCGCATAGATTCATAGATGGATTAAAGTAGGCTTTCAAAAGATGGAACATACGATTTGATAATGCGATCAAATTATTTGACTTCATCAAAAATATTGATGAACTATGAGTCTACAAGATGGTAAACAACACTGCTAGCACATTCCTTGTGTTGTATATAGATGATATACTTCTTATAGGGAATGATGTGGGCATGTTGATTGTGGTTAAAATATGGTTATCGAATGTGTTCTCCATGAAAGATTTGGGTGAAGTAACCTATATTCTATATATTCGGCTCTATAAAGATAGAGTGAAGCAGATAATAGATCTTTGTCACAGTATGTACATAGAAAAGGTACTAAAGAAATTTAGCATAAAAGAATCCAAAAAAGGTTTATTACCCTATAGTTATAGTGTTAATCTTTCTAAAAAGATAGAACCCATAACGGATACTAAGTTAGAGCGTATAAAGAAGATTTCTTATGCTTCGACGATAGGGAGACTTATGTACAACATACTATGTACAAAAACTGATATAGTATATGCTGTGAGTATTACGATTAGATATTAGGCTAATTCAGGAGTACTGTATTGGATAGTGCTAAAATAAATCCTTAAATACTTACGAAGGACTAAGGATTTAGTTTTAACATATAAAGGAGGTAAGTCAAAAATCAAGGATTATACTGATTCTGATTTTAGTTAAATGTGGATAATAGAAAATTTATATCTGCATTTATTTTTTTCAATCTATACTGGAGGGGTTATTAGTTGGAAGAGTTCCAAGCAAATAACCACTACTACAGAAGCTAAGTATGTAGTTGCTTCTGATGTACTGCTTCTGATGTAGCTAAGGAGGTTATCTGAATTCGTAAGTTTATGAGTGAACTCAGTGTGGTTCCCTCAATTATCAATCCATTAGCTTTGTACTGTGATAATAATACGGTAATAGCGCAAGCTTAGGAACCGAGGTCTCACCAGAAGTCTAAATATATTTAGCGCAAGTATCACTTGATTAAAGAGTTCAGATCTGATCAACAGTTGATCGTGCATAAGACTCTATCGACAGACAACGTGGCGGATCCACTTATTAAACTAGTGACATAATAGCAACTGAATCGTCATCTTGAGAAGATGGGTATTGGATACCACGACGATTGGCTCTAGTGCAAGTGAGAGTTTGTTAGAGATATACCCCAGAACCAATCGTATCATATGGTTTAGGGTTATATTTTCTTATGTATATATATTTTATAATTAATTGTAAATTGTTTACGATTAATAAAATGTCATTATTCTATCTTGCATTATTTTCAGTTGCTAATTTATTTATTTCTTTTAATTGATGCAAGATATGTCCCGAATTGTATTATGTGTCAAGATTCTATCTTTAAGGAGTTAGAGATAAGAGAACAGAATCTTCGATTTAAATATATTTTGAATCTTGTTTTCGGTTGAGATAGTATCACGAGCGACAGTGACATTACATCACCGACGTGTTTTGTTGCTACTAAAGATTAGTAATGCATACTAATAGTTGGGTGATGAGTCTCATGTTACAAGAGCATAAACATGGATCCATATTAGTGAACATGATACTGAATATGATCGATCGTGATAGAATCACATAGATGATTATCCACAGTCAATGATTCATTGCATAGCCGTACTAGTGTACTATTAGTCCTTTAACCTGAGATATCATGGTTGTAATCTACAGTGGGGTATATCGTTTACTTGTGTATATAGTACTGGGCTAACCACGCCTAGTGAAAGAAGCTTATTAGCAATGTGTTTTTATTGTAGAGAGTAGGTGATGGTCAAGATAGAATTTGCTGGCTCAGATATTAGAGCTTAAGATCTTAGGAAAAACTGTCATTTATGAAAACTGAATCTCTGGTAAGAGTACATGTGTTTCGAAAAGAAGTTTTGGATACATGGATCCTGTTTATGATTGAGGTTCTGATCCTATGATCAAGTTAGGGGTTTGACGATTTTATGGCCTGCACTCGATTAGGAGTCAATAGTAGAGGGACCGTACTACATGTAAGTATGACTATATGTGTTTACCTGAATCATTATTCTCTGTATTGTAGGGGTTATGATATCTTGCTAGAGGTCACTCATGATCATTGGGGACTTCATATATAAGAGGTTATACCGAAGTGGTACGAATGTGTTCGTATCACTTATATCTAGTTCACGATGATTCCAGAAGGTCATACATATAATCTAGAAGTTATTGATGGATGAAATATATATCATTAAACTAGTTAATGATGTTTCTATTAATGAAAATAATATTACTACGATATGTTGATCGGTAAGTAATTTTATTCTTTATTGTAAAGGATAAAGTTTCTCGACAAGGACGAGCTAGCACCCGTCGGTCCAAAAAATATTATGGTAGTGTTAGAGACTTGAAATGATATATTTTGATATATCAAATTAATAAATAAATTATTTATTAATTAATTATAAATTAGTATCGATTTGTTTACACAAATAAATTATTTATTAAACAAATGTTGTTTAAATCAAATGGATACTTAATTAACACTTGGGACAATGGTTGTTCCTTAAGTGTCATCATCTTACTTATTCTCTCAAATATGGATTAGATCCAATGGCCATGAATTATTCATTATCCTTAATTATGGTAATTAAGGTATATATGTGGGGTTAGTTAAATATATGTGTATATATAATTATATGATTATTTGTAATAATAATAATATATTTTTATTATTTGGATAATATTAAATGGTGGACATATTATATGCCACCATGTGGTTTTATGTTACTGGTTATATATTGGTAATGGTTTCCACTTGTATGTGTTTCATTGGTTTCTTTACTTTGTTTTCTTAATGCTTTCCAACTCAATGACAATTAAAAGAAATGGTTTTAACATTCAATTGGTTAAATTGATATATACAATAGAAACCATGAAAAGAGAGAATGAATTCGTTTTTGTAAAATAAAAGAAAAACAAAAGGGAAGCAAAAAAGGAATCTTTCGGCTATAGATTTGAGAAATTGGAAAATTGGTTTTCCAAACAAATAAACAAGAAAGGAAAATAAGGAAGAGAGCAAAGAGTGGTTTTTCTTCATGGTTTCTTCCACAATAGCAAGTATATATGTATATATATGTATATATATATTAATATGACTTTCCAAAGCTTGGCAAAATTGTTTTGCAAGCATTTCAAGGTTTCCAAGCATTCTACCACTTCCATTTTCAACAAGCTAGAGTGTAGATACTCTTGGAGGCTTAGGGGAGGACTTTAAGCTCCATCGAAAGTGGATTTGGGTGAGTATTTGTTCATTCAAGTGTTTAGTTTTTCAAAAGTTGAAAAACTTTCATAAGTGCATGCTTAGGAAACTTAGAAAAGATCCTAGGGTTTATGAGATAAACACCCCTTCACATTATTCATAGTTATTAGCATGAGCAGTTACAAAAAAACCATCGACAAGCAAGCTCTTGATTAATTGGCTGACTGATTAAAGATATTTCACAGACATTAATAAGATTTATACACCTAAAAATATTTGTGATGACATTTTGAGGGAATATGGGGTGCGTTTATCATACTCAAAGACATGGTGTAGTAAGGAAGAAGCATTGAGACTCATGGCTAGAGATTCGACACTGTTATATAGGGCAATTACTGTATTTGTTAAGGACGATGAAGATAACTTTTATATTTCTTTATAGCCCTTGTTCTTTGTATTTATGGATTTCAAAATCATATTAGACCTGTGATTGCGATTGATGGTACTTTTCTAAAGGTTAAATATCGAGGAACATTGTTTCTATTAGTCGCTTCTGATGAAAATGATTAAATATTCTCAATTGCCTTTGGTGTTGCTAATTCAGAGAATGATGCTAGTTGAAAGTGGTTTTCTATGAAGCTCTATGAAGTTATAGGCCCGAAAGAAAATGTTCATTTATGATCGATACAATAGCATTAAGAAGGGAATTAACATGGTCTTTTCAAATGTAATTCATAATTTTTGTACCTACCATATATCCAGTAATATCAAATAAAGGTACAAGATACGATCACATATGATAGACACTTTTATGCAAGCATATTTTTTGGTTGCAAAAGTGTATCGAGTTAGTGAGTTCAATAAATACATGACCAATTTGAAGGTGATGCATTCGAAGGCAACCAACTACCTAAAACATGGGATAGGGGTTCATAAATGGGCGAGGTCACAATTTTCATCTCTTAGGTATAACATGATAACCACAAACATTGCAGGAGTATGAATGCACTGCTTAAAAATGCACATTCTCTTTTCATTGTATCATTGGTTGAGTACATTAGGTAAGTGTTGCAAAGATAGTTTTACGAACGTCGGGAGATGGCTATTGCAAGAGAAGGATTATTGACAGAAGTTGTCCAAAAAAAATTGATGATAAAATAGAGTTAGCCCAGACAATAACTGTAGACCTCATTTCGTATTGGCAGTTTGAGGTAATAGATCATGGGAAGGTTGACATTATTTACATAGAGAATAAAAGTTATAGCTGTAGATTGTTTGACCTGCAATAAACTCTATGCGCTCATACCTTTGTTGTTTGTAGACATATCAAACTATCGTATAATTCTTTATGCTCAGTATTTTATACTACCAAAGCACTGGTCGCAACATATACAGAGTCAATTCAACCGATGGGAGATGAGATAGACTAAGTTATCCTCTCAGAGTTACGAGAAATTAACATCCATCCTCCTGTATAGCGTGTGTCAATCAAGCGATCAAGGAAACAACGAATCTCATCTGTGGGGGAAGATGTGATAAGGAGGATGTGCTCTAGGTATCATGGCATTGGCCATAATAGATTGACATGGAAAAATCCAATTCCTCTACACTCAGATAGCTGACACTATGAGATCTTGCTACTTTTGTTACTATAAGCACCTTTTTTATAATTGTTAGAATGTGTGGAAGTTGTTGAAATATGACATTGATCATTGAGCCTTATCTATGTTCTTTTCATTTGTTTGCTTAACTATAATGATTATTTTTATTAAATTTTTTTATCATTTGAAGTTTTAATTTCTAGCATAAATTTGATGTGCAGGGTCGCAAGTGTATATTTGGGTTCTTCTAGAAATGGTCAAGAAATAGAAGGTCATATACTGGAGTATTACGCGAGTACTCAGATATTTATTAAACTCTAATACATCTACTTCAATAAATTTGTCTATATTTTTGTTTATGTTAATTTTTGTTACTGTAATCAATTCAAGTTCGATGATGATAACTTTATGTATCTTGCATAATTGTTGGAACTGTTAAATAGTTTTTGACCTATATATGCACTATTCTCATAGTTTATGCATTATGGTTTATTGTCACAATCGAATAACTTGATATAATTGAATAATCTGATATACTGTAATAATCAGGAACACAACATTAAATAAAATAATGCTCATAATAATCTGTACTAACTATACCACAAATCTACAACTATTTTGGTTCTCAAAATATAGTTATCATTTAGACCAAAATCAAAAGTGCATTTGATGTAGCAACCCCCTAGAATCTAAGTCTAGACGACCTCCAAATCAATTTAACACCAAATCTTTAATTCAAAACCAATTATAAATAAACCCTTCATCCCCAAATCAGCAAGAAGTTGGTAACTAAGAGTATAGAATAGAATTGAGAACACGCCACAAGTTAGAACTTACTTGATAAGTGAAATCAATCCTTGAAGTAATTATGGAAGCACCTTCTACCTTGAAGAAATCTCTTAAATTCATTCAAATAAGTAACAATCTGATGTCCAACACGTATAAGAAGGTATTTATATTCTAAATATCTAAACCCTAATAGGAAAAGGACTAAAAAGATTATTTTAACCCTAACTAAAAAGGTCAAATGAGTGTGTTTTATTTTAATGGCCCAACATGCCTAAATAAGCTAAATAAGACATAACCATGTGACTTTTAATGAAGTCACATGCCACTAATTAAAATAAAAATAGCCTATTAAAGTTTAACCCCAAATACATGAAATCAAGATATAAGCCCATACTTATAATTAAGCATATGACCACGAGCTTTATTCAAAAAGTCTTCAAAAAATATGGGCTTTGTTTGCATAGCCCAATGGCTATATTTTATGATCATCTCCACATGCCCAAAGTATGGTAATAAGCTTTGGGCCTTCATTTCCATGCATTTCTTCAAGCTTGATCTATGCCTCTTCTTTAATATCCTTTGTCACTAGGCTTTGAACATATGCTTCTAGAGTTTTCTTAAGCTTATTTGCTCTTGATCTTGTGATTGGCCCAAGTGGCATCACTAGCTTTTCATCTCCCTTGCATGTGAGGTCACCTCCATTGCCTTGGTTCGCATCATTCCCTCCCTCCTCAAAAGGATTCATCCTCGAATCGCCACCTACATTATCAAAAGGAGAAAGGTCAGCAACATTAAAAGTAGCTGAAACACCATACTCACCAGGCAAATCATCCTATAGGCATTGTCATTGATCCTTTCCAACACTTGAAAAGGTTCATCACCTCTTGGATCCAACTTAGACTTCCTTTGATTAAGAAACCTTTTTTTTCTAAAATGCATCCAAACCCAATCTACAGGTTCAAATCGTATGACCTTACACCCTTGATTAACTTTTTGTGTATAACTCTTATTCTTCATCTCAATGTCCTGCTTAGCTTTTTCATGTATATACTTAACCAACTCGGCCTTCTCTTGTCCTTCGAAGTTAGCAATATCATTCAAAGGTAAAGGCAACAAATCCAAAGGA
>JAVXUL010138027.1:0-15104 GCA_035590515.1 Trichilia minutiflora
TTTGATTGGAACTGTATTAGAAGTGTTGCATAACTGTTTTTGAAAATAGGTTTTATAAATATTTTACAGGTTCTCAGGACATATTCTGTGTGATTGAATATATTTTAAAAGCTTATGACGGTTGTTACGTGTGGAACCCACGGATTAAAGGGCGATAATTTATAAATAATAATTTAAATAAAAATTTTTACAGTTTTATAACTACTCTTATTTTTATTATTTTTATTTTTTTCAAGGCAATTCTTTTCTCTTATTTTTATTTTTAGTTTATATAAACAAATATTTTTAAATTTGAAATTAAAATTTAATAATAAGATTTACCTTTATCTTTTATTCTTTAAATAATTAAGATTAAATTAAAATTAAATTATATAATTAAAATATTAATTATTTACGTATTATTTTATCAATAAAATTATTAAAATTAAATTTTTTAAAACCAATGCCAAACGCATTTGACACTTCTCTTTTTAAAATACATTTTATTAAAAATATATCCTTAAAAAATTCTTTAACTCTAAAAGCATTAATTCAAAAACATCATTTTTATTTTTATTTTTATTTTCGTTATGCAAAAATACCAGTTAAAAGACAATACAGAAAATGCCTTACAATTTTCATAACTAAATAGAAGTATTTTAAATTGCAAAGCTTAAAAACAAAACAATAATGAACTAAAAATTTAAAATTATACAAAATTTACTCGGTTGTTGGATTTAAACTATCACATATGGCATCAAGATTGACGAACAATTCAATCAATGTGTAGTTTTAGTACTCATTTTTATTCATTTCTCTTGGAGAATAGTTAAGGATAATTCTAATGAAATAACAACTTGATCCAGCCCTAAAGAGTGTGATTTAATAATTAAAGACATATTAGATACCTACCTTTGCATTGATCATATATTTAATTTCAAGGGGTATATTATTTACAAGAGCTTGGGATAGTTAAGGGGATTTTAATCAGTCTTCGTATTGCAATATTGGAGGATCTTTAAATATACTAAATGATTGCTACTAACACTAAATTTATAGTTGATTGAATATCATAATTTGAGTTCTATAAAAATTAATGTTTCTTTCCTTAAAAAAAAATGATGCAACCAACTATATTCTCAATTAATGGGCTTCAATTGAGCAACCTTTATATAAGGAATCATCCATTTGGGCTTGACAATCATGGCATAAGTCAAACATAAAAGAACCCCCATCAACAATTGTTAATTGAGGGCATAGTTAACCGACGATATAGCAATCACAATTTATATCCTCACAAAAAATAAATAAGGACAAATTTATTTAATCAGATTTAATCATCCCATCCAAACATACCATTTTTTTTATATGCTTTCTTTTAGGAAGTGGATAACAAGCTTGTCGATCTTACTTGAGTTTAACGTGTGTTATTAATTATATGTAAACTATAAATTCTAGACTCAAGTTTAAGTAATAAAAATTAATTATAAAAATATTAAACAAAATGGAAACCATTTTTGTATCAATTGTAATATCAATGATTCATCATTTCACTAAGAAAAATAGACCATAATTTAAAATAACTTTATTTTTAGCAATTTTTTTCAAACAAAATATTGCTAAATTATAAGCATTATTCATTTTATCAAAATTAAAGTTTTAAAATTACACAAAAAAAAATACTATATAAAAATATAAATACACATTTTGTATAGATAATGCAACGTGATCAAATACTTAGAAAACTATATGACACTGTCACTATAAAAATTTGCTACCAGCTTGTTGCTTATATGTAATAACAACAAATACAAAAATTTTGACAAAAATTAAAATTAGTAATAATAAAGATATATTATAAATTTTAAGTTTAAATTAATTTATATTATTAAATATGTTATATTTAGATCAAAAAAATTAGACGTGATAAATTATAATTGAAATTAGTAATTAAAAATAAAAAATAGATAAGAATAAGCATTCAAAATTTTACTCTAAGATTATTATTTAATAAAAAATAAGCATATATAAGAATAAATATTAAAAAAATAGATGTAACAAATTTACTTTCATATATATATAAAATTATTATTTGATAAATTCATTTTTAAAAGTACTTATGAATATAAAATTATAAATTAAATATTTTTATAGTATAAAATATTATAGTTGTTTAATAATTTAAATAAAAATATTTCAATTATTTTTATTTAATTTTAAAAAATAAAATAAAAATTTTATAAATTTAAATTATAAAATAAAAATAAATTTATTATTTTTTATGAATATAAAATAAAAATATTTTAAATTAAAAAAAAAAATTAGTATATGATTTGAGTTGGGTGAATTAGGATTTTCCTTCTATATAAAAAAAATTATTACAAATATTCTTATAAGAGAATAAATGATATTTTTGAAAATTATATAAATATTTGTTATCTCCCTTCAAAATTATGTATGACATACACTTTATTTTAAGAATAATTTTAATTACCAGTATCAAATAAAGGATAAATAAAATAATAATTATTTATTTAAAATCAATCAAAAATTATAAAATACTTTTATAATTCCCTTTTATTTTAGTGCTAATATTGCCACCCCAGTTTTTTGAAGGAATATTTTCATATATCTCCCCAGGTTTAGGAAACTATTACTTCGAGAGAAAATTTGAGGAAATGCTCACTTAGCTCCCTTTAACCATCTATTGACTAACACTACCTTATGAAATTACTTAAATACTCTAAACATTTAAACTTTTAAAAAAAAAAAATCAACTCTTGAATTATAATTATTTTGACACTTCTACTTTTCTTAAGAATTAGCTCCCAGTCAATTGGATTATAAAATATTATTCCCCTTTCAAGTTTGGCTTCTACTCATTTTTTAGTTTCACTCTCATTTATTAAGTATTTACTTGAGATCACTTAAAATTTATAATTTTTTATTTTTTTAAAAAAATTACTTATTATAAAAAGTTATATTATACATAAATTATTTAATTTTATCTTAAAAAAAAGTAATTTTTCACCCAAAAAATACTTGATTTAACTTTTAACTTTTTATAGATTTATGATATTTTTATTTAATTATCCTTAAATATGAAATATTATATATATTATTTTTTTTTTAATTTTTATACTAATTTAAAATTTTTTATACTTATTAATTATATTGCTAATATATATAATTAAAACTAAATTATTAATATTCTACACAATAATAGTTTTGAATAGAATACTATTATTTATGTCACACCCCAACCCGTGGATCCCACCTGTGACAGTTGTCACAGACCTCCAAGATGTACACAATTGCACAGAATACACCCCGTAGGCCTGTAAGGCATTCACAAAAATTCATTTACAAAGCACTTCCAAATAAATCCACCCTAACACCAAAACTTCCAATAAATAAAATAAGGCCACAAATACTTCAAAAATATATCTGTGCGCACAAGTAAAATAAACATCCATGGGAGTCAATCCATCCCAAAAATGAGTTTTAAAATATTTATTACAAATCTGTTTATCGTCCATAAAAGTTCAATAACAAAAAAGAAAACCAAACGAATACCAGTGGACTACTGTATCTACCAAGTGAGTCAATCTGGCTATACCTGAGCCTTCAATCCGGAGCAATCACCACCACTGGATCTCGACCTAGCGCTTACCCTGAAACTGAGAGGTGAGGGGAGTGAGTATACGGAAATATACTCAATGAGTGAACGAGATAAAATATAATTAAAATTAGGTAATGTATACATGCACATATTCAAATAAAGTTTCCAATATCGTATTATAAAATTATTGGGCTGGCTCCTTTCCCGGTAACTACCCTGGCCGTAGGCGTCCCGAGACTGTCAGTGGATTTTGTATGCAAAGAAAACATGTTATTTGATAAAAATAGATTAAAATATATCCGATATAAAACATGCAGTTTTATCAGAAAAAGGCCCCCACCACTGACGTTTGCCTCGAGCCGTCACGGGGTGACATCTGTGACTGACTCGACGAGACTCATAAGTGGACAGATCTCAACTTCATCTTAGCATCACAACACAATCATAATCAAATAACGGTCCACCTATGCAACCTCTACTCACCTAGGTGACCTCTCTCCCAGGTCAACCCTAGGCTACCACATAACACTCACCTGGGGGTCCATATTCTAGTGAACTCCTCCTCATGCTACCACCCTGTAACTATAGTAAACTGGCACACATGGCCGTTATCACCAATGCATCGCAATTGGGCCCAAAGGCTGTATCATCACCATAAGCATAAAACATGGCCCATTGGCCACAATATCAAATAACGAATATACATTTAGCCCATTGGCCATGTCATCAAATAAAATATACATCAAAATACCAAAGCAAAATCAAGTCCATCATAATAGTATATAAAACACATGTAGATACACATTTTCATATTTAAAAAGTAATAAGGGAAAACATTTATAATATTTGCATATTATTTCATTTACAAAGGAAAGAAACATATAAATAAAGAAATATAATAATAGGTGTCCACTCACAACTTAGAGAGGGTGTACACTCCCTAGTTTCCCTCGTTCTTTGGCGACTCACGCGAATACCTCGATTTCGAACCGTCACCTAATCACACACATAACAATTCTATTAATTACACGCTCTAATATGTATATGTTCAAATACATGGAATGCACGCTAATTCTGGGTTTCTAATATGCGGACCATTATGCGATATTATCTCAATTCCTCGTTAAACTTTTAATTATCTAATTATTATCGATATGGACCCACATTATAGCTACGGCGACTCGTTTCGATTAGTATACACGATTTTGACTTGTGAACCCCATGTCTTCGTCAGAACAGTAATAAGAGTCACTGTTCACGTTCATCCAAAATTTCTAAAATTATAATTCTAGCTTCTTACGACTTCTCTACGACCTATATTACGCATAAAAACTAAGATTTGAGTGATAAATCTAAGAAAATAGGTACGAAAACCCATACGAATCAAAAGGCTTAAAATGATGAAATAATATGTAGACAAGCTAGAAACGAAGCTACGAACCTCGTGGTGTGGTTGGTTTGCTCTAATTTTGCCTCTAACATGAAAAGTTCCAATTTCAACTTCGAAACCCTAGCTCCCCTTTCGAAAATCCGCTCTTCTATCACCAAATTGATGCTCCCGAAGTGATAGACGCGTGGAATGCAAGTCGTATGCGAAGAGAAATCGAGATTTGGGCGAAATATGGGCAGGTCTAGAGAGAGAAGTGGAAAGGACGTGAGAAAGGAAGAAGAAGGAGAAAAGAGGTGGCCAAAGTTGAATTTTCGACCCCTGGACCCCTTTTTATAGAAAAAGGATAAAATTACCATTTTGCCCTTAAGTTTTCTTAAGAGAGAAGCTTCTAGAAGAGGGCAAAATCATCATTTCGGGTCGATTCGATAGAACAAATCGAAGATTCGTTTGACCAAACCACCCCCTTCAGTCAAACGAATAGCATTTCGGTCGACCGAATCCTTTGGCATCATTAGTAGTTAAAGAGCTGCCAAATTACCGATCGAATGAACCTCTCATTCGGTCGAACGAAGCCCAATTCGATCAAACGAATCATCCATTCGATCGACTGAACTTGCCAAAAATGGACTTTTTCACTTGAGTCCCTTCCGAGATCGAAAATCCCAAACGGGGTTCCCAACGTACACTCGCCTAAACTCTTTTTAATCAATATAAATGCCAAATATATCCAAAAAAATTAGGCGGACGAATTATCGATATGCACGATGAATACAAAAGCATGAATAAAAAATGTAGTGAAGTTACAAATATGCCCTTGAGGTACAAACATGGGTGTCATACCAGTGGACTACGAACTTCCTAAGTGAATAGAAGTAGCTATACTTGAGTCTTCAGTTCTGAGGCGATCACCACCACCTGAGCTCAACCTATTGCTTGCCCTGAAACTGGAAGGTGAGGGGGGTGAGTATACAGAAGTATACTCAGTGAGTGAACGAAATAAAATCTAACCATATATATGACACCCGTGTTTGTACCTCAAGGGCATATTTATAACTTTACCATATTTTCTATTCATGCTTTTGTATTCATCGTGTATATCGATAATTTGTCTGCCTAATTTTGGATATATTTGGCATTTATGTTGATTAAAAAGAGTGTAGGTGAGTGTACGTTGGGACACCGTTTATGTTTTTCAATTTTGAAAAGGACTCAAGTGGAAAAGTCCATTTTTGGCAAGTTTGATCGATCGAATGGATAATTCATTCGATTAAAATTTTGAGGACTCTCTGAAAAAATTTTGACTTCAGATTTGTTCGACCGAAGGAGCTATTCGTTTGATAGAAGTGTGGATTCATTCGAACGAATGAGGGTTCGTCCGATCAATAATTGAGAAGCTCTCTGACTTCTGTAGACACTGAAGGGTTCGTTCGAATGAAGTGCTATTCGTTCGACCAAAGGAGGTGATTTAGTCGAATGAATCTTTGATTCGTTCGATCGAACTAGCGTGCATTGACGATTTTGCCCTCTTCTAGAAGCTTCTTCATTAAGAGAGCTTAAGGACAAAATGGTAATGTCATTCTTTTTCTATAAATAGGGGTCCAGGGGTCAAAATTTTTGGTTTTTCCTTCTCTTTTCTTCTCCTTCTCCCTCCTCTCACGTTCTTCTTATCTCCCTCTCAAAATTTTATCATATTTTGCTGAAACTTCGATTTCTCTTCACAGATAAGCTATATTCCACGCGTCTAGCTTGCTGGGAGCTTTGATTTGATGAAAGAAGCGTGGATTCACGAAAGAGGAGCTAGGGTTCCATAGTTGAATTTGGGGCTTTTCGAGTTAGAGGCAAAATTGGAGCAAACAGACCACACCACGAGGTTCGTAGCTTCGATTCTAACTCATCTGTATGTTTATTTCATAATTTTACGCATTTTGATTCGTATGGGTTTTACTATTCATCCAAGTAGATTTTCATAGATTTCACACGTGCATTTTAGTTTTAACGCATAATGTGGACTGTAGGAAAGTCGTAAAAGTCGTAGGAAGTTGTTTTCCAAGAATGGAATTGTTGTATTTAGTAGTGGGCATAATTCAAGTAAGGTTTCGGAAAGCTCAAGATTTCATTCGATGATGGGCTCCAGCTCCCCAAACACTGTAATTTCTAAAATTTTGGATAACTATAAACAGTAACTCCGATTACTGTTCCGGTGGTTGGATGGGGCCCACAAATCAAAATCGCGTATATTAATCAAAACGAGTTGGTTTAGCTATAATGTGTGTCCATGTCGATATTAATTTGATGGTTTCACGTAAAATAGGGATTTTAGGTCATGTCGCGTAATGGTCCGAATATTGAAATGCGGATTAGCATGCATCGCACTCATTAGAATTTCTATATATATATATATATTTATACATTGGGTCATGTATTGATAGTAATGTTATGTGTATGGTTAGGCGACGGTTCGAGATCGAGGTA
This sequence comes from Trichilia minutiflora, assembly GCA_035590515.1. NCBI lineage: Eukaryota > Viridiplantae > Streptophyta > Magnoliopsida > Sapindales > Meliaceae > Trichilia > Trichilia minutiflora. The sequence continues at coordinate 7,464 of JAVXUL010138027.1, forward strand.
CTCGCGTGAGTCGCCGAAGAACGAGAAAAACTAGGGAGTGTATACCCCCTACACAGTGAGTGGACATCTTTTATCTTTTTTCTTTATTTATATGTTTATTCTCTTTACAAATGAAATAATAATGTTTTCTCGTTACCCTTGAAATGTGGAAATGTGTATACATGTGTAATATATGGTTTTATATTGGATTTTATAATGGTTTGTTATTTTGGAATATGTTTTTATATGACGATATGGCCATTGGGCCAAATTTATATTTGTTGTGTGATATTGCAGCCAACGGGCCACATTTTGTATTTATGATGATGATATGGCCTGAGGGTCAAGTTTGTGATTATATGTATTGGTGATAACGGCCTTGTGTGTCGGTTTACTATAGCTACAGGATGGTAGCCTAGGATGGAGTTCACTGGGATGTGGACCCCTAGGTGAGTGTGATGTGGTAGCCTAGGGTTGACCTAGGAGAGAGGTCACCTAGGTGAGCGGAGGCTACATGGGTGGACCGTTATACGATTGTAGTTGTGTTGTGATATTGTAATGGGATTTATTCATCTATGAGTCTCGTCGAGTTAGTCACGGACGTTATCCCGTGACAGCTCGAGACAAACGTCAGTGTTGAATATTTTTTTGTTAAAACTGCATATTTATAACTATTGTATTTTAAATCTGTTTTCGTAAATAGCATATTTTCCTGCATACAAAACCTACTGACGGTCTCGGAACACCCACGGTTAGGGTAGTTGCCGGGAAAGGAGCCAACCCAATAATTTTATAATATGGTTTTGGAAACTTTTAAAATAAATAAGTTTTTCTCCCAGGTTATCATTTTAATTATATTTTATTTTGTTCACTCACTGAGTATACTCCCGTATACTCACCCCCTCACCTCTCAGTTTCAGGGAAAGTGGTAGGACAAGCGTGGGCGGTGGTGATTGCTCCAAAAGTAAAGGCTCAGGTACATCTACTTCAACTCACTTAGGAAGCCCATAGTCCACTGGAGTCATTTTCATTTTTACTTGTGAGATTTGGTAACTGATAAATGGGTTTGTAATAAATATTGTACCATAAGTTGGGATTAATTCCCACAGATTTATTTGAGTATGTGCTTTTATTGATTTTTGCGTATTCATATACATTTGAAGTGTTATGGCCTTGTTTTATTTCATGTGAAGTTTGGGTGAAAGGTTGGTTGATATTGGAAGTGTTTTGGAATCAGTTTTTTTTTTATAAATGCCTTACAGGCCTACAGGTTGTATTATGTATGATTGAGTACACCTTGGAGATCTGTGACGATTGTCACAGGTGGGACCCCCAGATCGGGGTGTGACATTCTGTCACAAATTTTTTTATCAAAACGATATCGTTTTACCTATTTGTCCATGTAGGATACACAAAACGATGTTGTTTTGCCTATCTTTCCACGTATGATACACAAAACAACGTCATTTTATGATTATAATAGAATTTTTTTAACTTTTTTATACGTCAATAATATTTAATTATATTTATAATATTTGTGATAGAATTCTGTCACAAATTTCATTGTCAAAACGACATCGTTTTGACTATCTATCCACGTAGGATACACAAAACGACGTTGTTTTATGATTATAATATAATTTTTTTTACACGTCAATAATATTTAATTATATTTATAATATTTGTGACATAATTCTGTCACAAATTTCTTTATCAAAATGACGTCGTTTGAACTATCTGTCTACGTAGGAAACACAAAACGACGTCGTTTTATAATTATAATATTTTTTTTACACGTCAATAATATTTAATTATATCTATAATATTTGTGACATAATCTGTCACAAATTTCTTTATTAAAATGACATTGTTTTGCCTATTTATCCACATGGGATACACAAAACGGCGTCGTTTTATTATTATAATATAATTTTTTTTTACACGTCAATAATATTTAATTATATTTATAATACTTATGACATAATTTTGTAATAAATTTCTTTGTCAAAATAATATTGTTTTGCCTATTTATCCACTTGGGATACACAAAACGATATCGTTTTATAATTATAATATATATTTTTTTTTACACGTCAATAATATTTAATTATAATTATAATATTTGTGATGAAATTCTGTCACAAATTTCTTTGTCAAAATGACGTCATTTTGACTATCTATTCACGTAGGATATACAAAACGACGTCATTTTATGATTATAATATAAATTTTTTATTTTTCTATACGTAAGTAATATTTAATTATATTTATAATATTTATGACAGAATTCTGTCAAAAATTTCTTTATCAAAACGATGTCGTTTTGCCTATTTGTCTACATAAGATACACAAAACGACGTCGTTTGATGATTATAATATAATTTTTTTTACACGTCAGTAATATTTAATTATATTTATAATATTTGTGATAGAATTCTGTCACAAATTTCTTTGTTAAAATAACGTCATTTTGTCTATCTATTCACGTAGGATACACAAAACGACATCGTTTTATAATTATAATATAATTTTTTTAATTTTTTTACATGTCAATAATATTTAATTATATTTATAATAATTGTGACAGAATTCTGTCATAAATTTCTTTATCAAAATGACATTTATGCCACATCACACTTGCTTGATTTTTATAATTACGAGGGATTTTCGTAATCAGTGTATGTATTTTTTTACTATATTGTTTTATTGTCTACTCACTGAGTGTTTTTTCAAATACTCACCCTTCAGTCTTTCATTTCAGATTAGAGTAGTTGGGCGCGGCATAGCGTAACAAAAGAGAGAGTTTGACACAGTTTTCAGGTACTCAACTTAAATATGTGTATTATGGTCCACTAAATAGGAATAATAAGATTTTCATGATTTTGTATATTTTGGCCCAACTACAAACTCATTGTAATAAATATTTTGAGAAATATTTGTTATGTATTGTATGGGAATACAATTGTTGATTTATATGTGATTGAAAATCCTCTATAGTATGTTATTTTTTAAATGAGTTTTGAAAATAGGTACTAAGATCTTGCGTATCCTGGAATTACATTCTAATTGATATAATATATTTTTGAGATTCACAGTGATTGTCACATGATCGACTAGGGTCGAGACGTGATAATTTTATTAGTATCAGAGCTGATGGTTTTACGAGTGAGTTATGTTTTCTATTTTTGAATTCTCTCGATTTCGATTATTGGAGATTTTTAGATTTTGATGCTTTCAATGAAATTTGTGTCAGTGGACCATAAATTGAGTCGAGTTAATTATGATTTATTGATTTGATATAATGAATATTGATTATTTAGGTAAAAATATTAACATGACTCGAAAAGGGAAGGGGCAGACCTAGGCGGAATATAGTGATTTGAGATGATCAAGGGGCATCATCTTATACTCTACCTTGTGTTTTTGAACAGGAGCAAGTTCCTATGGATCCACCACCACAGATGTAGAATCCTAAAGGGAATGCTTATTTTTCTTGGTTAGAGGAGATCTGAAACACATTCATGACATTTATGAGTGCACAGAATTTGATGCCAAATCCAAATCAAGCTCAACTTGAATCTTCTCGATCAGTGCAAAAATTGTCCAAGTTGATCAAGGAAGTAGGACAACTTGAAAGTGTTCCTTTTTGTGAAACTATTGATGCTTTAGAAGTAAGTAGATGGCTGAGCATAGTATAATAAAATATGGATGATATGGATTTATCTGATGAAGAAAAGTTGAGAGTGGCTACTAGATTACTTGAGCAGAGTGCTGCCATTTGGTGTCAGAAAATATCATTGAGGCTGAGTGCTAAGCCTACCTGGATAGACTTCTAGAGAGCTTTTTAAGAGAAGTATTTTACTTATTTTCATAGTAACCAGAAAAGAAAAAAATTTATGAACTTGAGACAGATGGGTAGTACAGTAGCGAATTATGAGACTCAGCTAAGGTAGTTAGCAGAATTTGTTCCAAAACTTGCTACTGAAGAAACCTTATATGCTAAGTTTGAGGCAGGGCTAAATTTAGAAATCAGTGACAGAATGCTAATAACAGGCAGACAGAGTTATGAAGAGGTAGTGCAGTTGACCCTTCAGTAAAATCACTTATTGAAAAAAGCACATTCAGGGTTAGATACCAGAAAAGAAATAACATTAGTGTTTCAGTAGGTCAATTTTCAAAGAAGAGCCGCAGTAGTGGATCCTTAAGTGTCTATTCAACAAGTCTTGGGGTTTATTCACCTTTTTTCCCTAAGGAGCAATACTCGTCTTGATTTGGTACTTTTGCTTCGGGATCATTTTGATCGAGCAAGAAGTCATCTGACCAGAGACGATGTCCCAATTGTAAGCAGTTTAATAATGGGCCTTGCAGATTATCTCCCTTGTGTTATCATTGTGGTTAGGTAGGCATATGAAGAGAGATTGTCTTAGGTTGGGGATGCCAGAGGCAGTTAGCCAACCAAGACAAGATTTGAGATTTTTTGGTACACAGTAACCTATGCCTTAGCCATAGTTTTTGGGTGCTCGTCAATCTAGATCAGGAAATACATCCGGTCATCAAGATAACCAAAGGAACCAGTCACGAGTTTAGACTTAGGTTTTTATGATGAATCAAAAGCAGGCTCAGGTTAATCCAGATGTGATGATTTTTGATCACTCTATATACATATTAGTCGATCTTGATTCAGATAGGTCATTCATTAGTATGGTATTTGCACAGTATGGAAATAGAGACCTAGTACCTTTAGAACTAGAGTTGGTTATTGATACGCTTTTGAGGTAAAAACTACTTTGGAACACCGTGTTTAGATGGTGTGCGGTCTAAATAGGAGATACTGCTCTTAAGGTTGATTTGATTCTGTTAAGAATTCAGGATTTTGATGCCATTTTGGGCATGGGCTAGCTGTTATAGAACTATACTGCTATTGACTATTTTAAGAAGGTAGTAACCTTCAAACGGCCAAGAGAGCCAGAGATTATTTTTACAGGCGAACAAAAGATACTTTCTTCTGTATTAAATCAGCGATAAAGACTAATAGATTGTTACAGAAAGGGTGTCAGACATATTTGGCACATGTGATTAAGAAATTAGTTTCATGAGTTACTTTGGAACAGGTATCAGTGGTTAGAGAATTCCTTAAAGTGTTTATGAAGGAATTTTCTGGGTTACCTCCTAATAGGAAATTCAAGTTTTGTATTGATCTTGTGCCCGGGACGATATCGATTTTAATTCTGCCTTACCGTATTGCACCTGCAAAATTAAAGGAATTAAAAACTTAGTTAGAAGACTTGGTCAAGAAGGGATTTATTCGACTAAGTGTGTCTCCACAGGGTGCACCAATTTTGTTTGTGAAAAAGAAGGATGGTACATTGAGACTGTGTATCGATTATAGATAACTCAATCGAGTAATCATCAAGAACAGGTATCCATTGTAAAAAATAAATAATTTATTTAATCAATTACAGAGTGCAAGTGTGTTTTTCAAAATTGATTTGAGATCAAGATATCACCAGCTCAGGATTAGAGAGGATGATGTCCACAAAAAGGCATTCAGAACACGATATGGCCATTATGAATTCTTGGTTATGCCATTTGGATTGATGAACGCACCTGCAGCTTTTATGAATTTGATGAATCAGAATTTTTACCCTTATTTAGACAAGTTTGTCATTATATTTATAGATGATATACTTGTGTATTTAAAAAGTAAGAAGGAACATGCTCAATATCTTAGGGTAGTGCTTCAGACCTTGAGAGAGAGATAGTTATATGTAAAATTCTCTAAGTGCGAGTTCTAGCTTAGAGAGATGATTTTTTGGGGGCATGTTGTGTCTGGTAGTGGGATACTTGTGGATCCAAAGAAGATTGAAGCCATTGTACAGTGGGAGCAGCCAAAGAATGTTACAGAGATCCATAGCTTTTGGGGGATAGCGGGATATTATAAAAGATTCGTTGAGGACTTCTCCTTATTGGCTGCACCCCTGACGTGGCTTATAAGAAAAGGGATTAAGTTTGAGTGGAACGATTAATGTGAACAGAGCTCTCAAGCTTTGAAGAACTGTCTTACTTCGGCATTGATTTTGACACTCTCTATGCTAGGAGACAGATATGTGGTTTATAGTGATGTCTCGAGGCAGCGCCTCAGATGTATGTTAATGTAGAATAGGAAGGTGATAGCTTATGCTTCTCGGTAACTAAAGAAGCATAAAGAGAATTACCCTACCCATGACTTAGAGTTGGCAGCAGTGGTTTTTGCACAAAGATTTAGAGGCATTACTTGTATGGAGAACAATGTCAGATATTCACTAATCACAAAAGTCTTAAATATTTGTTTACGTAGAAAGAGTTGAATTTAAGACAGAGGAGGTGGTTAGAATTGGTTAAAGATTATGACCTGATTATTAACTATCACCCAAAACAGGCAAATATGGTAACAGATACTTTGAGCAGGAAATCATAAGCCAGTTTGGCTTATGTTCACACCACACAAATGCCTTTGTTGATGGATTTAAAAGTGATGAGAGTATCACTAGGGTATGATGAGGTTGGAGCCTCAATGGCTAGTTTTGTAGTCAGACCTACCCTAAATGGTCAGATTAGACAAGGTCCTATGTAAGATATTGAGTTGGTCAGGGCTTGCCAATAGATTATAGATGGTAAGAAGAGTGACTTCTATTACACTCAGGATAAAATCTTGACTTTCAGAGGATGAGTTTGTGTATCCAATAACAGAGCACTGTAAGAGGCTATCTTAGAAGAGGCCCACAGTTCTGCATTGGCTATGCACTCAGGCAAAATTAAGATGTACCAAACTATTAGAGAGAGTTATTAATGGTCAAGGATAAAACAGGATATAGCTGAGTTTGTGGCCAGATGTTTGATATGTCAGCAGGTCAAAGTAGAGCACCAGAGACTTACAGGAACCTTACAACCTATACCTATACCTGAGTAAAAGTTGGAGCACATTACCATAGACTTAGTGATCGAGTTACTGTAGACTCAGGATGGCCACGATGTGATTTGGATGATAGTAGATCGACTCACTAAATCGGCTCACTTTCTACCAATTCGGGTAAATTTCTCCTTAGAGAAATTGGCCAAGTTATATATAGTCGAGATTGTCATATTGTATGGAGTATTGATTACCTTTGTGTTGAATCGAGATCCTCGTTTTATATCTTGATTCTGACCTAGACTTCAAAAAGTTATAGGCACTCAGTTGACCTTCAGTTCTGCATTTCATCCTTAGATTGATGGATAGTCAGAAAAGACTATCCAGACGCTAGAAGATATACTTCGAGTATGTGTTATTAAATTTTTAAGTAGTTGGGATACACACCTATCGTTGGTAAAGTTTGTGTGCAATAATAATTATCAAACTAGCATTGAGATGGCGCCTTATGAAACTTTATATGGTAGAAAATACAAAACTCCAGTATGTTGGGATGAAGTTGGTGATCTCAATTAGATTATGTACCCAAGTATAGGTAATCTTGTTGTAGAATAGTCTGGTGAGTCCAAGGGTCGTATCCACAAGGAGTGTTTTTCCAAGAGTCAAATTGGTTATGTTCGAGCCAATGTCCAATAACAAAAGGTAGAAGAAGTGTTTGATTGATTTTAAGCAAAGAAATTACCAAATAGAGATTAAATATAAATTAAAATACT
>JAVXUL010138038.1:0-30620 GCA_035590515.1 Trichilia minutiflora
AATTTGAATATGTAATTTACAATAAATTACACATTTGTATCACATAGGGGCAAAATGGTTATTTTATACTAAATTAATAATTTAATCTAGTTTTTCACCATTTCACCTTAAAATCACATTCTAACATGTTTGATAATTAATATTATCATTTTCGGTCATATAATTTACATTAAATTACTTTATGATATCAATATATCTATTTTTTAACATTTTAAATAATAATAAATACATATAACAATTATATATATTTATTTCGACAGGTTTAAGTTATCATGAGGTTGCTAGCCCTCTCTCAATAATATTTTATCTCCTCCTCATTTATAAAAACTCTCAGAAAATTAGGTAGACCATGAAGGTTCACCATGACTCAACCGTGAGTAAATGTCGAACACTTCAACTCCGAATAATTCAGTCTCAAACATTTTGATGCCCAACGACTATGGTTAGTGTCTAACTACCCGCCATAGTCCTTAAGTCATGATAAAAAAGTGTCTTCATCAAACCTCCAATGATTGCACGTCACATATGGGTAATATCCCTCTGTTGTCATATCCTGATCTAGTAAAGGGTTCATAGACTATCAAAATCCTAATCTCAATGTCTATACGAATCGTTGATCATATATCATGATTGTTATGATCATAAACTTAAAATCTACACATCATATTAACATTCGTTTAGGAACTCAAGTTGGACAGAGGCAATGAAAACACTCAGTCCATAGTGTTGAGTTAACGGATCCCATCTTGACTATCAGTCGAACACCTATATGAACAAAGTATACTCAAATCGGCTTCTTATACAAGGCGTGATTAGTCCTACACGTATACACCATATAAAATATATCAATCCATACAGAGTTCAATTCTAGACGTCTCATGTCAAAAGATTACATTGCACATTATTGCAATCTATTGACAAATCATTGATTACATGCATACCACGTGATTTATCAATATGTAGCCCTGTTCGATAAATAGTTAATCAACTACAAATCTATACTAATGCACTTATGACAATATCCATATACTATGATGATATATATCATCCATATATATCATCATAGTATGCTTACTATGTGATATAGTTGTCCAATCTATATCACGTACGTAAGGAACAATTTGATAATTTTATTTAATCAATAAATAAAAATATCTGAACTATTTACATACATTCTTTATATATAAGTATACTAATGTAAAGAAAACAACTAATGTATATGAATAAAGAACAATTCTTTCATTAATAATCAAGAATTAATACAAGATCACTAGCTCTGAAATCGATAATACGAATGGTTTTTAGGGCATACACTAACGATCTCCCACTTGTACTAGAGTCATTCGCTGTGGTATCGTATACCCATCTTCATAAGATGATAATTCAGCTGTTTCAGTGTTATTACTCTAATCAATGAGCCAGTAACAAATTACTGATCATATTTTCTATATTATTGTCTTTTTCAGCTCCAACGAGTTTTCTTAAAATATGATACTTGCGCTGAATACGCTTAGACTTTAGGTGTACCTTGGGTTCCTTAACCTGTGCAATAGCTCCAATATTATCATAGAATATGGTTATTAGATAAATCATATTTAAAAACGACACCACATTCAGACATAAACTTTCGTATCCAAACAACCTCTTTTACTGCTTCAGAAGCGGCAATATATTCAGCTTCTATAATGGAGTGTATTGTGATGTTTGCTTAGAACTTTTCCAGCTCACAGTCCCTCCATTACATATAAATACAAAACCGGATGTAGACTTTCTATCATCCACGTCAGACTGAAAATTAGAATTTGAGTGTCCTTATATACTCAATTCCTGAGATCCAGAAGACAAAATGAGATCCTTAGTCCTTCATAAGTACTTGAAGATCGTTTTGACGTCTGATCAATATTTTTCACTAGGATTAGCTTGATTTCTACTTGTCATACGTATATTATAAGCAATATCAGGTCGTGTACATAGCGTGGTGTATATTAGGCTATTAATAGCCGATGCATAAGGCATACCACGCATCCGTTGTGCCTCTTCATCAGTCTTTGGACCCATATCTTTAAAAAGATAACCTCTTTTAGAGTTCTCCATACTGAATTTCTTTAATATTTTCTCTATGTATATCTTTTAAGATAATTTTATTACCCTTTTCGCTCTATTTCTATAAATGCGACTCCCTAGAACATAGATCACCTCTCCAAGATTTTTTTTTTAATTCGAAGGTTCTGGATAACCGGATCTTTACCTCAGTCATCATGCTAATATCATTGCCCATAAACAGTATGTCATCCATATGCATTATGAGAAACATAATGACATGATCTTTAATAACCCATTTATAAACTCAAGGTTCATCTGAGTTTTGCTCAAATCCATACGAGTTAACCACATTATCAAATTGTTTATTCCAACAACAAGAAGCTTGCTTCAATATATAAATGGATCGATGTAAATTGCATATCTTATTTTTATCTGCATTGAATATGAAACCAATAGATTGCTGTATATAAATATTTTTCTCAAGATATCGGTTGAGGAATGCAGTTTTCACATCCATCTATCAAATCTCTAAATTATGGTATACTATTATAGCTGGCATGATACGGATGGATTTAATCATAGCCTCTAGCCATCTGTCTGAATCTCGATCCAGAATAGTTTCTTCATAGCTTTAGAGGATGCAATATTCTAGAAGATCAACGTATTAGAACTTGAACTAAAACTGAGGTCTGCTGATTGGACGATCCAGCCATAACATCATCAGATTGAGCTTCTAAGGACCCTTTCTTAAGCTCATTAAGTCTACCTGCACCACCTTCTTGTAAGAACTCTTCTTCTAAGAAGTGTGCATTTCTACTGACCATAATATACTGATCAGTATGAAAGTAGATATATAATATCCTAAACTAACTTTAGGATATCCAATGAAGCTTACCTTCTCATATTTGACATTCAGCTTATCAGTGTTAACTAACTTAATATAAGTTGGACATCCTCAGATTCTCGTATAACTGAGATTGGGTTTCTTATAATTTCATATCTTATATGGAGTCTTCTGGACTAACTTTGATAAGACTTTATTTAGAATATACGCAATAATAAGCAGAGCATATTCCCACAAATATATTGGTAAGACCGTAAAACTCATCATAGATCGCACCATATCTAATAAGGTATGATTCCTCTTTTCTGCCAAACTAATCAACTGAGGTGTGTAAGGAGGAGTAATTTAGGAAACTATTCAATTATTTTTTAAGAATTCTTGAAACTTTGTACTCAAGTATTCATCCCCACGATCCAATCGTAGAGCTTTAATATTCTTTCTAGTCTGTTTCTCTACTTCATTCTTAAATTCTCTAAATATTTTAAAGGATTTAAATTTGTATTTCATTAAATACATATACCCACATTGTGACATATCATTGATAAAGGTAATGAAGTAGTAAAATCCATCTCTGGCTTGGGAATTAAACGGACCACATACATCTGTATGTATAAGTTCCAATAGCTCCTGAGATCTCTCTCCTTTACCTTTAAAGGAAAATTTGGTCATCTTACTTTGGAGACATGATTCACAAGTTAGTAAGGGTTCTAAACCCAGTGAACTCAAAAGTCCACTTTTACCAAGTTGAATCAGTCTTCTATCTCCTATATGACCTAATTTATTGTGCCATAGGATTTTAGGATTTAATTTATTCAAAATTTTTTATTAGTAATGGATTTTATTGAATAACTATTATGCAATTTAAGAACATATAAACCATTTGTATTTATTGTTTTGCCCACTAATACATTTCAAAAATGTATTAACCACTTATTTTCTATAAATTGTACACTGTAACCATCATTATATATTACAGAAATAGAAATGATGTTTCTAGTGGTATTAGTAAAATACAACACATAATTTAATCTCATAATATGTCCAGTAGACAATCTATGCTTGCAAGATCTTTTAACTTCAGTAGCAACAGTTGTCCCATTAGCCATTCTTAAAGTGATCTTACCTCTCGACAATACTGAACAATTCTGTAATGTCTATAGACAGACACAAATATAAGAAATAGCTGTAGAATCTAGAATTTATGAATGATGATCTGAAATAACACTTAATTCATAATTAATCATCATGCAACTATTTGTATCTTTGACTGACTTCATAAGTTTGTCAACGTAGTAAGGATAACTCCTTTGTGTATGTTCTATTTTTTCATAAAGAAAATAATTTTTCTTTATCAGTATTGGCAATTAGTCTCTATCAAACTTTCAAAAGTCTAAAATTTTTATGTAAGATGGAGAACACAATTCAGTGTTTGTTTTGTATTATATCATTTAGTATCACTATTAGCTTAAAAAACTGAAGAGATATAGAAAAAGATTATTATTGATCACGTATTATATTATGTTAATCAACAATTTGATTTATAAAAAATTCAAACAAGTTTGAATAATAACAATTAAACAATTTAAAAGTTATTTATTTATACTAATTATATTAGCTCTTACTATTTAATTTGAATCCCACCTCCCTAGATAAGACTCAAAAGTTTGGTTCGAATTTTATTAGTAGTAGTAGTGAGGAATCAACATCTTATCAGAATTAACCAACCTTACATAATAGAAATCTTGGTCAATTAGCCCCAATAAGTAGAAAACACATTTCCTTTTACATTTTTATGTAAGATTTGATTCTTTATTTAACCCTAGCTTCGAATGCCTCACATTTTAGAAATCTTGGTACCCTAGGCCAGTCAAATCCAAACCATTGCATCTTCTCAAAGTGTTATTTTCACCTCTCCCTCATATAATAGAAATCTTGGTCAAGGTGAAAATACGCACCCTAAGAATCAGATGACAGATTTCTATAATACAAATCAATACCCCTCACATAATAGAAATCTTGGGATACTAATTTATGTTCAAGACCTCAACGTTATCCCACAATGGGAGGGTACGATTTAATAATTATACTAAGGAGTTATTATGTATATCATATGAAACTTGTGTCATACACAGGTCTAATAATATGCATAAATATTTTAAACCACATTTTAAAACAATATTTTATATAAAGCATAGTAGTTAATATTCATTTATTATATGAATATATATTATTACTAACCATTATTTATTCATCATATGAATAATAATGGTCAGTAAAATATATACACACCTATATATCAAATATACATATGCATATTGCACTTACTAATTATGCATGTTTGATTAACAATTCGATAACTGTTAATATACATGTATCATTTACATGTTTACTCTTAGAAATCAAATTTCTACCTTGAAAAACACATTTTTCATAGTTGCTTGTTTTAAACTCTTGTCTTACAAGTTTTGCGGCATTTGTGTATCAATTATAGCAATTATAGGATTGGTTATTCTTGTCATATAAGAATTTATATATTTTTGTATTTTTCGAGGTTACTAGTCAAACTAGATACCTTATTTTGCTTGATCAAAATTTTGATTGGGTAAACTATGTCAACTGATTAAACAAAGTCAATCGGTCACTGACTTGATTAACTCGTTGACATGATTGACGAGCCACACCAATTTAATTAGCAACTTGTTATTACTAATTATTTTTATAATTAAACAAATTCGATTTGCCTTGTTATGCAATCATAATATTTTATTCTGTTATCTAAATATATTTTCACACATTTTAATATACATAAATATACATTATCATGTATATAATGCATATATCAAAATGTGTGTATCTAGTGTACACACATCCAACTTGCATATATGTACACTTGATTAAATATATGAAGATTAACACATATATATCCAATATATATATGTTTATGCATTTAATCATAATTAAATACATTATAAAACATTATATATATGTATTCAAACCGTTTAAACACACACATATATATTAATTTTGTACAATCATTATTGTATTATCAAACCAACACTAACTTATTTATCATATAAATAGTTTAGTGTTTATTTAATTTATTCAACAATTGAACAAACTAAATTAATATCATACATTCAACATTTGAATGTTTATTCTAAATCAATAGTTAGCAAATATTTTGTTACATCAATTATATAAGACACAAAAACCTTTTTATGCTGGAAACCTTTTCCTTTTACAACACAATTTTGTAAATTTTATACATATATACTAACAACTTAGCATATACATATAAAATGCATCAACAATTAACATATATATATGTTAAACACATTCAACATATTTTGTAGCCATTATGAAAACCATTTTCATACCAATCCCCTATTTCGTCAAAATCAAAGGTATTAAGGAAAACAAATTTTTCCATTAACCAAAAGATTTAATCAAGTTAACAATTAAACTTTCATTAATCACATTAATGGCTTAATAAAAAACTTGTGAACATCCTCAATAATTTAGCATTTTGGTCCCTATATGGCAAATTATGAAAATGTCCTTAATCATAATCAGGCATGCTTGACGTGTTGTTTTCAATAAAAATTGATTATACATGATTAAAATCACTCATAATACGATTTGTGATGTGTTCGGGATCTGAAAATACAATATTTTTGGAAAATAGGTTTTACGACAAGAAGGGGTAGGTTATGCGCGCGTGCTTGGCAAGCCAAGGCTGGGCAGTGGGCGACATAACGTACACATGCGCGCCTACTGGTGTGTCACGAACCCATCGACTAGTAGCAAAACGGGCACTTGTGTTACAAGCGCCAGCAGCAAAACTTCCAGAACCTTTGTTTCTCTACATCCGAGTTTTGTAAACTTAGCACTTTATAAGTTTCCCATGGCTGCTGTTTCTCGACATGACTAAACTAAGTTTCTAACCACTTTATAACACACCCAAGTACATGGGAAAAATACCCAAACACATCAAATTGCCCATTTGATACACAAAATTACTTCAACAAGTCATAGATGCAACATTGTGTCAAAATGCCCCCTAAATGAGTTCTAAACTCAATTTTCTCATTTCAACAACTTGAACCAACCTACCAAAGGCTTAATTATTATATAACATCCCATTAAAACACAATGGAAGTGGTGGAAAACAATTCCCCACCAAGAAACCCAAGTTGTCCCTAAGCATCACCGTATTGCATCCAATTGTGTTTTCACCAAAACACCATGCAAACAAGCACTCAAGCCATCAAGAAAATAAGCTTTGATACCATTTGAAAGTTTCTAATGGCCTAAACATACAATAAAAGTAAGTTTTCTTCAAAAGAAACCAAGGCTAAAACATGCTTTCAAATAAACAAATAAGGACGATAAGAGAGGGATTTACCTTAGGCAACTTTTGCCTTTGATTTTGTTGAAGACCAAGAGCCAAAAATCTTGACTCCTCTTCATATAAAACCCTCCCCTATTTGTCTCCCATGGCTGATGTTTGAGAGGAGAAGAAGAAGACCCAATTTCAACTTTTCTTAATTGAAAAATAATAAAATAATGACATTTTATATTTTTCAATTCTTTTTCCAATTAAATAAATATATATTTATCACATAAATATAATATTTAATCGAAATATTATGTGATACAACCGAAAGCATGTTAAATGGATACAACCAAGTTATTTTGGACCAAGTAAAATATTAATTAAAACATTAATAAATTTGACAAATCAAAATTTTTCAAATGGTATAATATAAACCATTAATATAACATTATTATTATCTAACTTATTTATAAATAATAAATTAGATAAAAAGGATATTAATGGATATAATGAATTTTAAAAATACATATAATGATTATACGTATTTATTTTGACAAGTTCAAGTTATCATGAGTTCGCTAACCTTCTCTCGATAACAATTTATCTCCTTCTCTTTTATAGGAACTTTCAGGGAATTGGGTAAACCGTAAAGGTTCACCATAACTCAATTATGAGTAAATATCGAACACTTCGACTCTGAATAATTCGGTCTCAAATATTTTGATACCCAATGACTATAGTTAGTGTCTAGCTACGCATCATAGTCCCTAAGTCATAATGAAGAAGAGCCTTCATCAAACTTCTAACGATTGCACGTAACATTTGGGTAATATCCCTCCGTTGTTATATTCTGATCGAGTCGAGTTCATGGAATATCAAAAACCTAATCTCAATGTCTATACAAATCGTCGATCATATGTCATGATTGCTATAGCCATAGATTTAAAGTCTACACATCATATCGATATTCATTTAGGAACTCAACTCGAACAGAGTCAATGAAAACTCTCAGTCCATTGTGTTGAGTCAACGAATCCCATCCTGACTGTCAATTGAACACTTATATGAACAAAGTATACCCAAATCAGCTTCTTATACAAGGCATGATTAGCCCTGTATATATACACCATATGAAATATTCCCATCCATGTAGAGTTCGATTCTAGACGTCTTATGTCAAAGGATTATATTGTACACTATTACAATCTATTGACAAATTATTGACTACATGCATACCACATGATTTGTCAATACATAACCCTATTTGATAAATAGTTCACCAACTATAAATCTATACTAATGCGCTTATGACAATACCCATATTATCAACCTTCATATATCTTCATATGATATTATTAGGTAGCAACTAGTATGCTTACTATGTGATATAGTTACCCAATTTATATCACGTATGCAAGGAACACTTTGATAAATTCATTTAACAATTAAATAAAAATATTTGGATTATTCACATACATTCTTTATATATGAGCATGCCAATATAAAGGAAACAACTAATGTATGTGAATAAAGAACAATTATTTGATTGAAAACCAAAAGTAAATATAAGATCACTAACCTTGAAATCAATAACACTAGCCCTGAAACTAATAATACGAATAATTTTTAGGGCATACACTAACACATACACGTTAGGTCTAACTTTTAGAGTATTAACAACATCATTTGTACCCTTGAGAACCCAAACTAATATTGGACCCTTGTAGGTATTGTTCCTAATGGAACATTTGTTGTTATAATGTCTCTATCTACCACAGTAATGACACACAACAAGGGATATAACCTGACTAGATACTTTAACGAAATTTTTTGAGAATGATTTTTGTTTTATGCCAGATTTGTAGCTAATTCCTGCTTTATCAAAAATTAATCTTTGGCTATCAAGTAATTTATCTAATGTATCCTTTTCTAGTATGAATTTAGCCAAAATTCTTTTGAGCTTACTGACTTCATCATGTAACTCTCTATTCTTGACTTTTAATGCATTGATTTTAATGTCATATTTACACACAAGGCATTGATTTTAATGTCATATTTACACACAAGTGCTTTGCATTTTAATTCTTTATTTTTTTTACTAAATCTGAACATTTCTTTTTATTCTCTTTGTATTTAGCACACAACTTTTCAAAGTCAGATTCTAGTTCTTCATATAATTCAAGCAATTCATCATGCATTAGTTCATAATCACTATCAGAATATAAACTGTAATATTCAGAAGAGGATTTAGATAGTACCTCATCATCTTTCTTCGCCATAAGACAAAATTTTACATGCTTACTTTCAAATGCTGAGGAGCTGTCTTCGCTTGATGAGTCATCCCAAGTGACTTTTATAGCCTTCTTCTTCTTTTAGTCCTTCCTATTCTTCTTGTTAAGGCACTCTGGTCTGGTGTGTCCTGGATTTTTGCACTCGTAATAAATTATATCCTTTTCTTTCTCCTTTTCTTTAGTCTTTCTTAATTGTTTAAATTTCTCTCCTTTTGGGGAGTCTCATTTTCTCCAATTCTTTCTTCTGGCTTTATCCTTCCCAAATATTTTCTTCATTTTTCTTGTCATTAGTAGGAAGTTATTATCTTCTTATAAAACTGTTGTACTCTCATCTTCTTATTCATTTTTTATGCTTTTGAGAGCTATATTTTTATTTCAGCTTTCTCTGTCATCTTGCTCATTTCTGTTTGCTTCCAACTCATATATCATCAGTAAGCCAAGTAATTCTTCAAGAAGGAGGTTGTTGAGATTGTAAGCTTCTTTGATAGCAGTCACTTTTGCTTCCATGACTTTGATAGACTTATCAAAATCTTTGTCACAATGTTCGAGTTCAAATATATCCTGCCAAGAGCTTTCAGACCATTTATTATGTCAGTAAATCATGTTTATATATCTTTTATTGACTCATAAGGCTTTATTTTAAAGAGTTTATTGTTATGAATTAGCATGTTTATCTTAAAGTTCTTGACTCTATTAGTTCTTTCATCAGTAACCTCTAGCATATTTTATATGGCCTTGGCCGTGTCACAGCTAGACACTCTATTGTACTTTGATCTATCTAATATACAATATAGAACATTCATGGCCTTTTCATTTAATTAAAATAGAGTTTTCTCCTCTGGTGTCCATTCCTTTTTTGGTTTTAATTTTCTCTCTCTAGTAGTCGCATCTATAGTCATCGAAGGATTATAACCATCCATTATAATAGTGAGAATATCAAAGACTAAGGTGTTGAGGAATATCTATATACATTTCTTTCAATATGCATAGTCAGACTCATTAAAGAATGAAGGTTTGTTGGTGGACTGACCCTCTATCAAATATGATGGAATGTTAGATAAAGATGCCATTGTGATCTACTTTCTCACAAGTTTTTAATCCTATATGACGTGAGTAAGGCGCTAATATCAATTGAAGGCCTAGATAGATTAATCCAAGAGGGGGGTAAATTGGATTTCTGAGCTTTTATACAAATTAAAATATTTTTTATGCAAGTAAATTTAATGCAGAAAGTAAATAATGAGAGAGAAAGAGAAATGCACAGATAATTTTATAGTGGTTTGACTACAAATCTATGTCCACTCTTCTTGACTGAATTCACTTACACCAAGGATTACTAAATCTTAATTTTTACAGGTCAAGAAAAATCCAGATAAAACTCCTTCTTGAAGGGTGAAGGGCAATCGATAAATATAACTTCTTGATTCGGGTGAAGTGCAACCCAATACAGTTCTTTCTTATCACGAGTGAAGAGAAACCCAATAACAAATCTGATAAAATCAAAGTATTTACAAGAAAACTCTCTAATATAATATATTTTACAATTTATTTAAGCTTTCTCTCACTAGAGTTAATATAGATAGAAGATAGAGAGAATTTTTATGGATATACAGAAGAATGTTTTTCTTAATACAGTGCTCTGAATAAATTTTTCAACAACCTCTTTTTCTCTGCGCAATTGATTCCATTTATATCTGCATTAGTTAGCTTTAATGGGTCTTTGTATCGATCATTAATGGCGGCATTTAATGTTTTGAAACTAACCGTTATGATGTGTAGATCATGCATGTATGGATATCTTTGGTCTACGTATCGATAATTTACTGAAATTTTTTTAAAGTAGTTTCATATATCAATACTTCCTTACATAGATAATTTAGGTTCCATCAACGTATCGATACTTGTCCTTCATGTATTGATACTTTATATTCTTACCAGTCCATGTATCGATACTTCATTCGTTTTTACACTGCTTTGACTTTCTTTGCACGTGAGTATCAATATGTGCTATTTCTTATAGTCATGTATCGATATTTTGCTCCACATATATCGATACTTGCCCTTTGATATATCGATATATGAACAGTGCCATGCATGTATCGATACTTGGTTTCTTTGAAGCTTTATGTATCTATACTTGGTCCTTTATGTATCAATACTTTAGCCAATTTCCTGCAAATTTAACACCTTTCTCGACATAAAAATTATAAGTGTATTATGGCCATTTTAAATTAATTTACAAACAATTTAGCACTACAAAATTCATACATATTTTAACTTTAATCATTAATTCAAGCATACTACACAATCAAATCATTATAAATTAATCATTAATTCAATCAATTATCAATTTTGTTTAATGCACAATTCCATCATCAAAAAAATATTATGTATATTCTACACTTATATGCTAAAATATTTAAAATTCTAGCTTCCATGTTTTTACGTAATCTATCCATCAAAATGGTATCATAGCATGAGATGAGAAGATTATATAGCTGATTTATTGATTTGGTTGCTTGAATGATTTATTTGAGCAAAGTGATGTTTATGGGGTTTTAGGGTTTTAGAGATAATTTGTGTTCTAATCTTGAAGACAATGAATAGGTTGTTGTCTTTGTGTTCCAGTGTGATTGGAAGCATCATTGGATGGTGTTTGATAACTTAGATGCATTGTTTTGTGAGAAAAAAAGTACATGATGAAGGCATGTATGTAAATTTGGCCGTGTATGGTTCTTGAATAGCTTGGATGAATTTTGCTATATTTTTATGTTTTCATGCTTAAATTCATGAATTGGGAATGATTTGATCATGATTAAACCCTTGGAAAATTTGGTCACATGGTGATGTGAAGATTATGGACATAATTGTTATGTTTTTATGGTGAAACATTTAGACAATGTGAATTGTGTATTAATGATCATGTATGAATATGTTTATTGGTTAAATGTGTTCATTTGATCATTATATATGTGTTTGGTTGTTTGGTTATGTTGGTTAATTAAATTAATTAATGGTTAATGAATTATTAAGTTTATGTGTTAATGTATTTATTCGATAAACACATGTATAGGGTAGTTATTAATTAATGTTGATTAATACAAGTGATTAAAATCCATAGATTGAATGGTTAATTAATGAGACTATTTAGCCATAGAATAAGAATTAATGGATGTGTGTGTGTGTGTGTGTGTGTGTGTGTGTGTATCATTATGTGATAATGTGTATGTGTATCTATGTATATATAAATGAGTATAATATGTTGTTTCATGACATGTATGCTATATGATAACATTAGGGTTTATAGAATTTTTTTCAATGATTGCCTAACATTAATGGTTAATGTAATGGCATATTTTCATTGGTTTGATTTGGATTGGCCTTGACTTTAGGCTAAATTTTATTGAAAATATTAATTGTTAAATAATTTTTTAATGAAAATATCATTCTAGTATATCTATTTGTTAATATTTACATTAAATGTTAATTACCATAAAGTATGACTTTAAGATAATTAATTTAAGTTATAATGTTTTTATTAAATACTTTGAATATTTATTAAAAGTTTTTTTTTAATATATTTCTGTTAAGGATATGTTAGAATGGTATTGAATTATTTTTTATTAATTTTTCATAAACCCTAACTAGCCTAATTAATGATTGATCTAATTTATTTGATAAATTAAACCTAATACATAAATAATAAGTATACATGTGTGACATGTATCTTTAGGCCAAACAATTCTTTAATTCATTGATGGCCAAAAAACCCTATTATAACAATTATTTTGACTTGTTATTTGATAATTGTCAAAACAATTTTATAATGTTCACTCGTATAATGTGAGTAAAATTATTTAATTGTAAAAGATATTATTCATGAGATGAATAATTAAATCAAATCAATATAGGGTTTAGTTGTTTGATAACTTGTTTAAATGAGAGAACAACTGAGGCTTTTGGGTTTAATGGCTATAATTTGGTTAATATACATATGTATAAATGTATATGAGATATACATGAATATGTGTGAACAAGAATTCATAGGTGAACATGAGATTTGTAATTATTAGTTCTGACTTTAGCTCTTAATGATACTTTATAAATGAGAGAGTTCTCATATGAGATGTGAATTAAATTATAAACTTGAATAAAACTCCTTAAACATTATAATATGTTTGCCTCCCATTATAGGATAGCTAATAATTCTTTTACATTAATTTCTTACTCCAAAATTTCTATTATGTGAGGGGTATGAGGTTTAGGTATTAGAATTGGGTTATCTGATTCTCGATAATATTCAAATCTTGACCAAGATTTCTATTATGTGAGATTGGGATAGGAATATTATTTCTAAAGGTACAATAGTTTGACTATGACTAGTGTAGAACATCGAGATTTATATTATGTGAGATGTCTGAAATTAGGGCAAAATGTATTTAAAATTGAGCCCTGTATAAGATATAGAAGAGAATTGTTCTTTACTCATTTAAATTAATTATCCAAGATTTTTATTATATGAGATCAACTAATTTAAATGAGAATTCGATTCCACTAATATCAAAAAATCCAACAAATATTTAAATCCTATTTTAAGGAGTGTAGGGTTTAAATTAATTAGTGGGAGTTGATATGATCAACTTAAGTTATTTATTTATTAAATATATTCAATAATTGAATCTATTTATTAATAATTCATTGTACTAACAAATTGTTTTCTGTTTTTCTCCAGTTCTCTCATAGTTATAATCAAAATATTGTTTGTAAATATTTTCTTCAAAATTCTGGACACTAATCAACTTACTGAACCAAACTTTAAATATGGGTATTGTAATCTCAAAATAGTTTTGGATTATGAAGATATAGGTTATGTGGTGGTTGAAAAGATGCCTATGTCTTGTGAGGAGAATGCTCTTTATGAGGATAAAGACGCATATACCAAGTGGCATGTAGACAATCATAGAGTACGATTCTATATGTTGGCATTTATGAATAGGGAGCTTCAGACTCGGTTCAAGAGTTATACATTTGCATACAAGATATCCCTGCAAGAGTTATAGGGGGAAAACTCTTAGGTCGTCGAATATGATATATGCGAGACCCATTTCAGTATGAGGCTCAGAGAGGGAGTCCCCCTAATGATCATATCATTAAGATTATTAACATCATTGGGTAGTTGGATATTTGGAGCATCGTTATAACCGATCGCCTCAAAGTGAATATAGTTATATAGTCTCTTTCTCCTAATTATAAACCATTTATAACTAATTATAATTTAAATAAAATTGAGCAGACTCTCCTAAAGTTGCTCAATAAACTTCAAGAGTTTTATAAACAAAACAACAAGGGAAAGAGGTAATTTGATGTCTACATGGTCACTACCAATAAGACTGGCAAGAAGCCAAAACGTACATTTTAAGGTCCTAAGAGATCTAAGAAAAAGAAGTTAAAGAAAGCTCCCATTTTGAAAAAATCCAAAGTGAAGTCGTCCAAAGGAATGTGTTTTCATTGCAAGGCTAAAAAACACTGGAAAAAGAACTGTCCTTAATACCTCGACAACCTTAAAAAGGCTAAGACAGGTACGTATAGCATTTATATGATTGAATATGAATTATGTATTAATTCTGACATTTATTCTTGGGTTATTGACTCAGCTACTACTTCTCATTCTATGTTCCATTGTAGGTACAGAAGAATAGTTCTGCACTATTAGGCAATGGGATCATCTTGAGGATGGCGAATGGAGCAATAGTTACTGCTACAACTGTAGGATTATATGAGTTGACGTTACCTTCATGACATATTTTAAAATTAGATAGAGTTTTGTATTTTGCTTCAGTCACACAAAACATAATATTTTTACTTGTACTTTGTATATCATGCCTTGATCCTAAGAATCAGCCACGTGACAATCGTCATAAATCTAAAAAAATGCATCCTATGAATTAAAATATATTCCAAAGACATGCAAGGCATTAAAACTAATCTTGAATCTATTTTTAAACATAAAACAAAATATAAATACTTTTCAAATATATTCAAATCACATGTAAATTGATATCAATATGAAACTTATTACAATAAATATTCTTTTTTAAATAACTAAATAGAATTTGTACTTAAATAAATAGAATACATAGTTTTCAAATTTATTTAATACAAACGTTCTATGCATTTTAGTGGATCATACTGTCGAAAAATGAGTCGAGTACCTAAAAATATTGCTAAAATCTCCAATCAACTACTCTATACCTGCACACAACTGTACTAACCCAAAATAAGGGAGTTGGGCATGAGTATTTGGGAAAATACTCAATGAGCAGATAATAAAACATAATAATAACTAAAATCCCATGTACAGATTACAGAAAACTTTCATAAATCATAAAAAGAATCAATCTTTTTCAATTCATTCATAAATTATAAGTAGCATAAAGAAATATAACTGAAATGTCATAATATATTCAATTATAAAATCTTTCATTAGTTTATAGGATTTCATCTACTCTATTTTAATTTGTATGGCTGATCCGCAACTAGTAAGGTATGTATACCCATATTGGTATAAAGGTATCATGCTATATAATATGAAAATGTTGAATCACACCTATTTTATCTTAGACTACATGATCAATCTTTATTCCTAGGTCTATTGGATTTCACCCAGTCTATTTCAAGCTACATGGTCAATTCTCACCACATAACATCAAGAAAAACGACACACAAGGCTCTAAAATCATTATCAATGGCTCACAAAACCAAAATAGTAAAACCATGGAACACAAAGCCAAAATTCAACATCAATGAAACCATATTATAAAACAATGGCACTTTAGCCACATCTATCAAAGTCTATCATTTAATAACTTAGAAAATGTCTGGCCTCTTGACCTTAAGAATTTGATAATCAATATGCCATAACTAAAATATCATCAAAAGATTAATAATCATAGTTGGCCTTCGACCTCATACATATATATAACCAAACATGTAGCAATATTATCTAAATCTAATACAAACAATGGACCCTCCCGGTTATCACACAATCAATTACCATCGCCTTCTCAATATGATCATATCATAATACCTAACGCCCTAATGCGTAAAACTGTAAGTTTTTTGATAAATACTTTATAAGTATAATGTAAGAAAAAATATAAAGGCGATAAGACATTATCTACTCACCCTAAGGTGGGAAAGTACTCTCATGATGTCCTTCTCAAGTTAAAGATACTCTAGGCATGGCTCCTGCACCTACATATACATATCCAAAATGTTCAATAACCTTTCACATAAATAATCATGCTAGGAAATGTATGATGCACATTTTTGTAGCAAACTATCACAACAATCTTCTTTACCCTAAGATTGGACTAACCCTCTCTCTCTCTCTCTCTCTCTCTCTCTCTCTCTCTCTCTCTCTCTCTCTCTCATATGCGCACGCGCGCTCTCGCTCTCTCCACTGCTAGATCTCTAACTGTGCCCATCCCCACTCATCTAAGAATCATTCTCAATTTTTCTCAATATCATTACAAACTTAAACATCCTAATTTATCAATGTAATTGATAAACTTGATTATACCTAAAATTTAGGGTTTAGAGAACAGTAAACTAACTATTTTTTTCTTAATTTATACTCAAAAATAACTCAAATTAAAGAAATAAGCTAAGGGGTATACTTACCCAAGATGATAGATATGTTTTAAGTTCTCTCTTTTCTTGATTTCTCCTCTTGGTTACTGTTTATCCATGATCTTTCTCTCTAGATTCTTCTTAAATCATCAAGCAAAATTCCCATCAAACGGTGTTTTTAAGGTCTGGTATTGATTTTTAAAGTTATTCTATAAAGAATGATATAGATTAGTGGAGATTCTAGCGAAAAAGAATTTAGATCGAGAAAATAGAGAGAATGGGTCTCAAATAAAGGAGAGAGAGAAAGGAGGAAGATAAGTGTTGACTGCGCATGTATAATGGGCCGTGAAAGGCCAAAATATCCTCTAAAATCATGTCAAAAGTTTGACACGTCTCTAAGTATCGATACTTTCTCTCTAGGTATTGATACTTTCTATTGAAAATGATCTTTTAGATCTATCATATATTAAAGTATCGATACTTTCTATTGAAAGTTAGATTTCAGGTTTGTCTTACATTCCAGAGTATCAATACTTTGCTTCACTATCCATAGTGACCTCCAAAATATTGATATTTTTCTCAATAATGTATCAATACTTAGTCCTTCACTGTTCACTGCAGTTCTAAATATCAATACTCTCTTCTCATTATATTGATACTTAGATTTTACTATTTATTATGACCATAAAGGATTAATACTTTTCGTGCTAACATAATGTTGTAATGATTGTGTGCCTAAGTATCTATACTTTTTCCATGGTATCAATACTTTCCTATCCTGGGTGCATCGTGATGAGAATTTACGTATTAAAGTATTGATACTTCTAAACAGTGTATTGATACTTTTAACCCTCCATTGTCAACTATCGATACTTCAGCTCATGCATATCGATACTTGCTTTCCTTTTACTCAATTGAGGAGTGTTACTTCAAATGGCTATAACTTATAGCCACTTTACCTCACAGAATCTATAATATATCAATGAAAAGCTCTTTTCGAGCTTTACAAAAATGATAGAAAACTTTTTCTCAATTAGATATAATTTCAAGGTCAAAATTTTTGTTCGTCTCACTAATCAATTATTCTTCACTACACACACCTCCCCAAAATAATTTTAGACTAATACACCCTTTATCACATAATCTACATGCAACAGCATATACATATTGGTATATTGAAATTAGCATATTACCTATGAACTCTAGGAAGAGAATTCACATTGTAATATTGGATATTTTATACAGTTTAATAAAGATATATGTTTATTATATTTTAGAAATGTATGTGATGATAAAGTAATAAATACAAATGATTTGCATGTCCTTCAAATAAATAATAGTTATTCTCTATCTTCTATTACTAGTAAAAGAATTTGGGTTGATACTCATCTTAGATATCTATAGTATCATATATTAGGCTATATCGGATAGAAACCTCTCATTCAGCTTGGAGTCAGTGGGATTTTGATCTCATTAGGCTCAAAGACATATCTGACATGTGAGGTATGTCTTCAAAGTAAAATGACTAAATCATCCTTTAAAACTAAAGGAAAGATATCAAAAGAATTGGTCGGCCTTATACATATAGATGTATGTAGTCCATTCAGTGTATCAGCCAGAGGAGGGTATGATTACTTCATCACCTTTATCGATAATATATCTCGGTATGGGTATATATATTTGATAAAATACAAATCAAAATGCTTTGAAAATTTTAAAGAGTTCAAAAATGAAGTAGAAAAATAAACAAGAAAGAGTATTAAGGTTTTGCGATCAGATTGTAGAAACGAATACTTGAATACTAAATTCCAAGAATTCTTAAAGGATAATAGAATAATCTTGCAAATGGCTCCTCCGTATACACCGTAGTTGAATAATGTATCAAAAAGAATAAATTATACTCTATTAGATATAGTACAATCAATGATTAGCTTCATAGACTTATCATTGTATTTATAGGGGTATTCTCTGTAGACTACTGCATATATCCTTAATAAGGTACCGATCAAATTAATCTAAAAGACTCCGTACGAGATATAAAGTCGTAAGAAATCCAGTCTTAATTATATGTCAAGGTATGTCTGATATATATTAAGTTGGTTAAATATAATAAACTTGACATCATATCAAAATTAGGTTGATTCATAGGATATCCTAAAGATAATTTAGGATATTATTTTTATTTTTCTTCAAATCAGAGAATTTTGATCAGTAGGAATACACATTTCTTAGAAAAGGAGTTTCTTGAAGATGGTGGTGTATGTAGAGAAATAGACTTCAAAGAAGAATCTTATAAACTACAAAATGACCATGCTGAGCCTAGAACATCTAGTTAGTAAACTTTTATCCTAATTGATCCCATTCTAATTGAAAAATCCACTAGAGTTTCTAAACTCTCAAAGAGATGTGGATTTTTAAATGAGCAAAATTTTGAATCTTACTCAATAGGCGTAACAGATCACTGAGATGATCCTAAATCATATGAAGAGGCTATCCTGGATAGAGATTCAGGAAGATGGCTAGAGGTAATGAAATCTGAAATAGAGTTCATGCATACCAACTAGGTCTGGACATCTATTGATCCTCCTAATGGAATAGTTTTTATTGATAATAAATGAATCTTCAAGAGAAAGATAGGTAAAGATGGACAAATAAAGACTTATAAAGCTTAGTTGATCACGAAAGATTATACTCAAAATCCAGATTTGGATTATGAGAAAATCTTTTTACCAATAGCTATAATTAAGTCTATCATAATCATACTAACCATAGTTGCATATCATGATTATGAAATTTGGTAGATGGATGTGAAAACTTCTTTCCTTAATGGTTATATTGAGAAGAACTTGTTTATGAAATAACCTATTGGGTTTGTGTCCTCTACTAAACCAAATAAGGTATACAAGTTACACAATCCATTTATGGATTGAAACAAGCTTTTTGAAGCTGGAACATCCGATTTGATAAGATTGTTAAAGCGTTTGACTTCAGCAAAAATCCAGATGAACCATGTGTTTTTAAGTGGATTAAAGATCATGCTATCACATTCCTGATATTATATGTAAATGATATATTATTGATGGGTAATGACATATGCATGATGACAGAAGTTAAACTCTAATTGTCCAAAATATTCTCTATGAAGAATTTTAAAGATGCAACATATATTCTCAAGATTTGAATCTATAGAGGTAAACTAAAGAAGATAATTGGTTTATCCTAAAATTTGTATATTAAAAAAAATTTTTAAAAATTTAACAAGGAGAACCCTAAGAGAAGTCTCCTTCTCTTCAATCACGGTCTTTATCTTTCACAAGATAATAGTCTAAAGATCGATAAAGCGCATCAATAGATGTATGGTGTACCATATATATCAGCTATAGGTAGTTTGATTTATGTTATACTATGTACGAGATCTGATATAGCATATAGTATAAGTTTTACTAGCATATATCAGGCTAATTTAGGAAAAAAGCATTGGTCTATAGTAAAAACAATCTTTAAATACTAAAAGGATTAAGGATTTAATTCTGTGTTATAGATCTCAAAAGTTAGGTATTCATGGATACACATATATAGATGATCATAAATCTACATCATGTTTCATCTTTCTGTGCAATAGAGAGGCCGTGAGTTAGAAGTTTCAAATGGAATATAACAGCAGACTCTACTATAGAAGCTAAATATGTTATGACTTCAGAAGCTACTAAAGAAGCAATTTGAATGCATAAATTTTTATCTAAACTAGGTGTCATTCCTAGCATGACTTATCTATAAGTGTATTATATGATAATACAGGTGCTATTACACAACCAAAGGAACTAAAAGCATATCAAAAATCAAAACATTATAAGCGTAAATATCATATATTGAGAGAATTTGTTAGTGCTAGAGATATAATTGTACAGAAGACTTCTTCGACAAAGAATGTAGCCAACCCTCTCACTAAAATAATGACATTGAAGCAACTGGACCAACATCTTGGAAAGATGGGTATTAAATACAACATCGAATGGATTTATTACAAGTGGGAGTTTATTGGTGTTGTATGCCTTAAAATCATTCATGTTATTAGTTTTGAGCATTATTGTATTGAATTATTTTATAATGATGTATTGTACATTATTGTTCATAAAGAAAGTATTTCAATTTCCTATATATATACTACTTTCTTTCATTATTCATACTAACAAAAAGTATACATAGAAATGCCCAGATAATTTAGTTGTCTAAATTATTCTCTACATAGGTTGTTTCAATTAGATACCAATAGTATAGTAGGTGCACTAGATATCTCCAGTGATTATCATAAGATGATAATAGATTAGGATATCAGTGAAGATTAACAGTTAAAGAATTATTTTTCAAATGTGATCAAAGATATGACAAATTACACAAAAGTATAAAATCAATAATTTATCATATGATTTTACCAGTATGCAATTATTCCTTAGACTTGAGATGTTAGTGTTGTGATCCAGTATAAATAGATATGGGTTATATGGTGTATACATAGGAGACTAATCACATCTCGGATAATAAGCCAATTTGGCTATATGTTATTTATATTGGAAAAACAACAGATAATCAATATGAAATCCGTTGACTTAACAGAAAGGATTTCGAGGTTCCATTGACTCAATCCAGTTTTGAGTTCCCAATTAGGTGTTGGTAAATGTCTAAAACCAAAATCTTTTATCAAAGTACATAAAGTTATATGAAAGAGTTTCATAGTAACAAATTCAGAGCGTACTGATCAAAATTCGAGCAAAAACTGTATTTAGAATTTTGATATCTGTGAGCCCTAATTCAGTTGGGATTAGACAAACGAAAGGAATCCATACACAAAAAACGTATAATTAATCTTAAAAGGTTTAATGAAGATATTTTTCATTGTGGTTTAGAGATCAAGGTACATTGTTAGATGTCAACCATAGTTGTTAAGTACTCGAATGATTTTAATTAGGATCAATAAGATCAATTTTCACTCTTGGCTAATACTACAGTGAACCCAAGAGGTTACAATTTATAAAAACTCATTCTTGCTATTAAAAAGAGAGTAAATATCAACTGCAAGAGGGCTATCACTCTCGGAGATGATATTTGACTGAAAAGTGTAAATTGTTTACGCGTTAAATGGTTTAATGGGCTTATAAGATTGATAAAATGACTTGAATATAACTTATGATAAGTTATATTATTCTACTTATATTCATATATAAAATGAAATTGAAAAATATTATATCAAAGTTGGTTTAACCAAATTAGGGACCTAAATATCATAAAACTAAAGTTTTAGGGTCATTATGATATTTTATATTTTTACTTGGGTACCTTGCTCCATAAGCTCTGGATCCATTAGTATTTGACTAAAAAGGTTAATTAAGTAAATGCATAGGTGCTTATACGATGAGTCATTTTCTATTTTTGGTGAATTGTTTAATTTTTCTAAAATTCAAGTTTGCTCTCTACCTCTAAAATTTTGGTCCTAACAAGATTTTGAGGATTTGATTTCTTCTCTTGTAGACCAAGCATTTGGGAGGTTAATTTCATTTCATTGAAGCTAAAGGTTAGCTTGTATTATGATAACTTTGGTTAATTTTGATGAAAAATGACTTATATACTTCCTAAAATGTCTAAAACCCTAACTTTCATGTTATTATGTGATCTATCTATTAACAACCACCCTAAATTTTTTTCACTCTTGAAAATGACGTTAGTAAACACGAAATCCTAGGTTGATTATGATAATAATAGTTTCAAATCTATTTTTTTAATTTCACCTCCTCAGTACCAAGTATACTTTTTTGATGTTGTGAGAACACTTTTGCACACAATCACTATATAGGGCACCATTTACTCGATATCTAGCACTTCTTGCTCAATGTCAAGCTTATTTGCTCAATGATGTCGAGTTCATTCCCTCAAAGCCAAACTTATTCACTCGAGAATACTGGGATCATTTGCTTGATATTGCTGAGCTCATTTGATCGACAATACTGAGTCTTACGTGCCTTATAGAGCTCTTTTACTATATGTTGAGCCTTATATGCACCATACAGAGCTCTTTTACTCGATGTCAAGTCTCATGTTCTCTATACAAAGCTTTTTTGCTTAATGTCAACCTTTACATGCCCTATATGGAGCTCTTTTGCTCAATATTTAGCCTTACGTGCCCCATATGAAGCTCTCTTGCTCAATGTCGAGATGTTGAGCCTCACGTGCCTCATGTAGAGCTCTTTCACTTAATGTCAAGTTTTACATGCCCTATGCAGAGCTCTTTCACTCGATGCTGAGTCCCACACACCCCATATAGAGCAACTCATTCACTCAATGATGCTAAGCTCATTTGCTCAATGATACCAAGCTCGTTTACTCAATGATATTGAGCTTATTCACTCAATATTGAGTACCTCTTACTTGATGCCAAGCACCTCTTGCTCAATTTCAAGTCTCATGTGCCCTATGTAGAGTAACTTATTCGCTCAATACTTTGCACTTTTTGCTTGATATCGAGTGTCTCTCACTCAATACCAAGCACTACTTATCCTATATAGAGTATGCATCCTGTATGAGGAGCTTATATAGCTCTAACAAGGATGGGTCAAAAGCTCTTGCCAAACAAAAGCGTTATATTTAGTCATAAGAAGACTAAATTAAGAGATTTTACTTGAAACTCATAACGTAGTTAGAAGAAAATTGGACTATACAAATTTGATCGAGAAAGACTGTGGCTCAGATGATCATCAGATTTTACCAAAAAATGCCCAACAGTTGCTCATAAAATGAAAGATAGATGGATCTAACCTAACAGTACACGTTAGATGTATGAAGCTTAAAAAAGGGTAAGGAACTCACTCAAAAAGAGTTTCACTTGGCCTAATTAAAGTTTGGCCAAAAGGTAGAGAAAAATAGAGCTCTAGAGAAGGTTGAACCAGAGAATTCGATGAAGAGAGCATGCCTACCATAAAATCTTAAGCTAGGTTGAGAAAGGAAGGATCTAAAGATCCAACTTGAGAGATGACATGCTTCGAAAAAGAGAAGAATCATTAAAAGAGCTTGAAAAAGTAGAATCTGAGGAGATTAACCAAAAGAAGATTTACTTTTAAAAAGCCATTTAATTTCAAAAAGTAGAATGAAAAACCTAAGGATGTATTCATCCCTTAAAGTAGGATAAAAATCTTGAGGGCTTATTTTCTTTACTCTCAATCGAGTCAAAGAAGTTATTTTTGACTTCAGATAGAATATAGTTTTTACTAAAAATTAGGGGCTTATGTTAGGAATAAAACAATAACAGTTATTTTCTAAATTCTCCTAAAATTTCTCACAATATATTTGAAAATAAGGTAGATAAGAAAAGAACATGACCATGAATTAATGGGTAGTGACCCCAAAAATGTCTAAATTTAGCCATCCAACTCTATATAAACATCATCATCTTTCACAAAAAGAGCTAAGTTTTGACTTGATCCTCAAAAAGAAAGGGTATGTAGGCAACTTGGTGAAAGTCCAAGTTTAGTCACACACACAAAAAAAAAAAAAAAAAAAGCTTCAACCACTATACCATCATTGTCGAAAGATTCATTAATTAGCGTATAGAAATCATTAGAGATTTTATGAATTAACATTAATTTTTTTGTATAATTTATTGTGTATAATATGAAATAACTTGATAATATTAATAAGAAGGACTTTAATAATTTTGAAGACCTTAGGCAAATGATTTGTAGAAATTTTAATTCATTTTTAATAGTTTGAGATTTTTTCTAATATTTATTTTCAAATGATATTTTATCTAATATTTATATAATCTTCTTAAAATTTGGATTCTCATAAAATTTGGGACCTTAAGCAACTATTTAAAGGCATATTTGATAATGAGTCTGAAGCTTCTGTGGGACAAAAGTTGAAATTTTAAATATTAATTTAAAAAGTTAAAGGTTTTACAAAAAATTGGTATAACCAAGTGAATGTTAGTTATATTAAACATGTTTTAAGTTGTCTAGTGGTAGAGTCATCCTTGAATATTAGTTGTTACATAATCTACGTTATTTACTTTTTATCAACAGAATTGATTTTGTGTTTTTATTAATTAATAGTATCATGTTATATTAATTTGTACACAAAAATTTATACTTTTAGCATCATTTTTTATAATAATAAAATATTTTTTGCAAAATAAATATTAATTTTGTTGGAGATAAAAATCGAGGCCACTAGGTTTCTATAACTTAAGCACATGCAAAAATTTTTAAGTCTCTAACATCCTATGCATAGATGACAACATATATCAACATATATGTAAGGAAAAGTTAAGGTTTTAAATTTTTTCTAACCTTTCAAGCTTGGTATTGATGAAGTTGAATTAGAAAATATCCAGTTTCTTCAATCTACACCATCTTTGCATTTAGATAGCTTAAAGAAATACTTTATTTCTTTGGAAAATTAGGAAAAAACCATTTCTCCCTCCATTTCCCTTATGGCCAAATATGTCTTCAAAAGGTGAGAAAAATAACATTTTCATTTTCTGATATATTTTTCATGATAATTATCTTTTATTTTAAGTAATTAAAATCAACAAATTATCCTTTATTTTAACTAATTAAAATCAACACATTTGGACCAATCATATGGCTCCAAATATAAGGCTAATTTTCATTTAAAATAAATGAAAAATTAAATTATTATCCTTGAACAATTAAAGGAATAATAATTAAATTAATTAACAATTAATAAATATTTAATTGTTTCATCATTTAAGGTATAATTAACTAATTACCCTTAGAATATTATTTACTTCCTTAACCATTTAAGAAACTACTAATTAAACAGTATAATTAATTAATAAATTAATTAATTATAATATGAATTTCTAAAATTCATATTAATGGCATAATTACCATTTTAGCTTTTTATTTCCTTAACCTTTTAAGAAAATAGTACTTAACTCAAATTAATTAATAATTAATTAATTTGATTTAATGATTTCATAAATCAATGATGATAATTATCAATTAACCCTTTGATAATGATTAAAATAATAACTAAGTATATTAACTTACCATAAGTTACAAATATACTTCTTTGTCACAATTATTTAACACCTTAAAGAATTATACATACATACATATATACATATATATATATATATATATATATAAATACTAGCTTTTGTTCTGAATAATTTCTCTCTCAAAAACAGTTTTCTAATGTTTACAAAGTGAATTACACCATAGTCTCCAATCTATAATGAAATAATTTTTCATCAAACCTTACTCTAATTGTATGTACCGTGTGGATTAAATCCTTTTATTGTCATATCCTAATCAAATTAGAGAACATGATATGTCAATACCCTAAATTTGATCTTTTATGAATTATCGATCAATATGTCTTAAACACATCCCGTAAACTCTTTAATGTGGCTTGTCTATAGCATTGGCCGTGACTTTATTTCAGTTATTTATCGATATTTGCTTAGGAACTCAAACTAGAATAGAGTCAGCGAAAACTCTCAATCCCATTGTATGAGTCAAAAAATTCCATCTTGATCATCAATCGAACTCCTATATGAATATCGTACAACCAAATCAGCTTTAATGTACAAAGTAGGACTAGCCTCGTATTTATACATCATATGAATTATATGCATCCATGTAAGGTCCGATTCAAATGTCTCATATCAGAAGACTACGTCGTACACTAATATAATCTATCGATAAATCTTTGACTATATATATACCATATCATTTATCGATGATTGATCACATTCGATAAATAGTTCACAAACTATAGATCCATACTGATATTCTTTTACAATACTCTTATTATCAATCTACTTATATCATCATATGATATCTTTAAACGGCATTTAGTATACCTATCATATGATATTGATGCCTAGTCAATACCACTTTCGTAAGAAACGATTCGATAATTTCAGTTAACAATTAACTAAATTATCTGGATAATTCACATACGTACTTTATTTTCTAGCATGATTTTATAAAAGAAGCAACTTACGTATGTGAATAAAGAATTATTCTTTTTATTTTTAATACAATTATAATCCTAAAAATCAATGACACAAATGGTTTATAGGGTATACTCTAATAGGGAGACCGTTGTTGCCTATGAAGACTAATCAAGAGAGAAATAAACATAACAAACTCAAAGTCTTAATTTTAGATAGTAATTTAGAGTTTTTATAGTGATAGACGAGAAACATGGATTTAAAAGTGTATAAGCTATCAAAATTAGGATTTAGAGTTTTCATCGACTTAACTTTGGGAGAGGTAGTTGATTGCATTACGAATCTTGTCTTATAAACCCAAAAATGATTGAATAATGAACTGAGATATTTTAATTGTTTTATTATTCATTTATTCTTTTTGTAAATTTATTTGTATTATATCTTGCTTAATGCTTCTAATTCATTGGCCACAGATTAAATGATTTTAAAATTAAGATGAGGCACTCGAAAGAGGTTGTCTTAGATTACCTCTTGTATAATACAACCTGGGATATTAATGAGTCGAAAGGCTATTAATCCCTTTGAAGACTATTAGAAAAAAAAAATAAGAACTTCATGCATTCCTAATTCTTAGATTTAGATAAAGATATCAAATTTAGATTTTAGGAATAGACTTGGCTTAACCTCGAGAGAGGTAGCCAAATTATTAGTATTCTTGTTTTATAAACTCAAAAATGAGTAGATAACGAATTAGAATGAAAAACATAGTTGAAGGCTAGATAAAATCAATTCTTTAAAATATTTGTACTTCAGGTTTTTCAATTATTTATAATTGTGCTCTATGTATATAATGTATCATATTAGTTATAATTTTACTAGTTTAATTTAATTTATTATTTTAATTGATACTGAATAAAATTAGTATTAGTTCACCTATAGTACTTAACATAATTTAAATTAATTCCTTGTGGATATGATAACCCTGTACTTATCACTCCTATACTAAAACGTAACACTGTACTCTTATAATAGATTTTTGCACGCTCATTGTCGAGTGAATAGCTATTGGATTATACAAGTTAAGACTCCTATATAAACATATTTTAAAATTAGATAAAGTTTTATATTTTGCTTCTACTGTAAGAAACATTATTTCTATATTTATACTATATAATAATGGTTATGTTAAATAGTTTAGTGGAAATGAATGTGTTG
Organism: Trichilia minutiflora; assembly: GCA_035590515.1. Lineage (NCBI taxonomy): Eukaryota > Viridiplantae > Streptophyta > Magnoliopsida > Sapindales > Meliaceae > Trichilia > Trichilia minutiflora. The sequence goes on from JAVXUL010138038.1 coordinate 28,335, forward strand.
GGAAAGCAGTAAATACAAATTATTTATATATTCTTCAATTGAATAATAGTTATTCAGTTTCTTTCATTGTTAATAAAAGAATTCATACTAAAATAAATTCTAAATATATATGGCATCACAGATTAGGTCATATCATATATGAATGAATGACTCAGCTTAGAGATAGTAGGATATTGATCTCATTGAGTTTAAGGCCCTATCTAATCTGTGAGTTATGTCTTTGATAAAAAAATGATCAAGTCTCCCTTTAAGAGTAAAGGTGAGAGGGGTAAAGAGCTATTGAATCTTGTACGTATGGATGTATATAAACCATTCAATACTACAACCAAAAGAAGATTTGAGTAATTTATTATCTTCATTGATCAGATGTCTAATATGGGTATCTGCATTTAATAAAATATAAATTAGAATCCTTTAAAAAATTTAAAGAGTTAAATAATAAAGTCAAGAAATAGATAGAAAAAAGTATTAAAATTCTACAATCAAATTATGAAGGTGAGTGCTTAAATACTGAGTTTTAGGGATTCTTAAAAGAGTATGAAATCATCTTGCAGATGATTCCTCTATATATACTTTAACTCAATGGTGTATCAAAAGAAGGAATAGTATTCTATTAGATATAGTGTGATTGTCGATCAATAGTTAGTTTTATAGACTTATTATTATACTTATGGGAATATAATTTGTAGATTATTATACATATCCTCAATAAGATTCTATCTAAATCAGTCTAAAAGACTTTGTATGAGATATAGAGTGGAAGAAAATCTAACATCAATTATATAAAAGTTTAGAGTTGTCTAGCTCTTATTAAGTTATTCAGTTCTAACAAACTTAATATGAGTCAGATATAGATCAGTTTATTGGATATCTTTAAAATGATTTAGGGTATTATTTCTAGTTTTCTTTTGATCAAAAAGGTTCAATTAGTAAGAATGCATACTTCTTAGAGAAAGAGTTTCTATAAGAAGGTGATACAAATAAAAATATTGATTTGAAGGAATAATCCTTACAAAATTAAATCAATAGTGTTGATACTAGAGAGTCTAATCAGCAACTCTCTGTAATGGTTAACCTAATTTCAATTTAAAAATTCAATAGAAAAAGATCCCAAAGAGATATGGATTTCTTAGTGAGCAAGATTTTGAATCTTACCTAGTGGAAAAGGCAAATCCTGATAATGATCTAAAAACTTATAAAGAAGCTATCCTAGATAAAGATTCAAGAAAATGGCGAGAGGTAATAAATTCTGAAATAGAATCTATGTACATAACTTAAGTTTACAAGCTTGTTGATCCTTCAGAGAGAATAGTTTTCATTAACTGTAAATAGATCTTTAAGAGAAAGATTGATAAGAATGGATAAGTAAAGACCTATAACACTAGGTTTATTGTAAAAGGTTATACTTAGAAACAAGGGTTTAAGTATGAAGAGACCTTTCATCCGTAGCTATGATTAAGTCTATCAGGATAATGTCAACTATAACTACATACCATGATTATGAGATATTATAGATGGATATCCAGATAACATTTTTTTATCCTTTGCTAAACCAAATAAGGTATACAAGTTACATCATTCTATTTATGAATTGAAGTAAGTCTCGAGGAATAAGAACATCTAATTTGATAAGATAATCAAATCATTTAGCTTTATCAAAAACCTAAATAAATTCTGTATATATAAATGGGTTAAGGATTATACTATTATATTCTTGATATTAAATATAGATGACATATTATTAATGGATAATGATGTAGACATGATGACAAAAGTTAAAATTTAGTTATCTAGAACCTTCTCCATGAAAAACCTAGGAGACACAACCTATGTCCTTAGGATTCAGATATATGAAGATAGATCAAAAAAGATAATTAGATTATCCTAAAAGTTATCCATTAAAAAGATGTTGAAGAGGTTCAATATGAAGAACTCCAAGAGTGGTCTCTTGCCCTTCAATCAAGATCTTTATATTTCAATGATATGAGTCCAAAAAATAATGAAGGGTGATAATGGATAAGAGTATGCCTTATGCATCGGCTATTAGTAACTTAATATATGTTATGCTATATACAAGATCTAATATATATCATGCTATAGGTATTACTAGTAAATATCATGACAATCCCAAAAAGAAATATTGATCACCAGTAAAAACAATCCTTAAATACTTCAGAAAGACTAAAGATTTGATTTTGAATTATGTATATGATGAGTGATTTGATCACTCATCCTTAGGCTAAGATTTTGTTTAGTTATGAGCATTTTTATGAGATTTTTATGAGT
>JAVXUL010138039.1:0-15104 GCA_035590515.1 Trichilia minutiflora
CTCATCTCAAAAGTCTCATCGCCTCATCTCAAAGGTCTCATCCAAAAAAGGCCCATTCGACAGAGTTTCATCTTAGGATAATTTTATCTGTCTCATCAAAAGAAGTATCATTCCAGGGAGGTTTCTTTAACAATCTTATTTCTTATTAATTCTAATTATAAATGCTAGCCACATATTAATTATTTAGCAGCCATTATAAAAGCTTAAATGATATTTACACAGGAATTGCTAGTATATTTACTGTGATTGAACCTGAAAATCATGAATATGCATGTTATTAAAACTGTATAATATTTATTAAATATTGTTACTCACACAGGTGTTTACTACTTGTTAAATAATCTCGCATGTAAATATATCAAACAATATATAAGCTAAGAGATTGTTAAATCAACTTGTATGATTTTATTCCATATTCTTACTTATATATATTGAATTGTTTTCATGCCCACATAGATATACATATTGAGTAACAGCTAGTAGCTATTGGTGGGACACATGAGAAGGTGGCATAATTTCATTTTGTATTCTTATATGAACGTGCAAAAAATGAACCCCAATAACTCAAGCTTGCGATTGTGTCTACATTCTATCATTATTTATTGCTCATTATGGATATTTATTTCTACTATTTTTGATGCACTAATTTATGCTATTATCATATATAGACTTTTTGTTAAAGCGACTTGTTGAAGATCACATGTTGATTATGGAACTACGTCGTTCCCGATCATAGATCACATATGGATATAAAATCACGTAATTCCCTGGAAGACCTTATGCCAATGAGATCATATCGTCTCTATGCTAAGGATATGTGTAGGATATAGAACCATATCATTCTGAGGCTATATGGATCACGTCGTTCGAGGGCAATTACTGGAACTATATCATCTCTAGAAGATCTTATGCCAATGAGACCATGTCGTCTCCATGCTAAGGATGTTTGCAGTTTATGGAACCATGTTGTTCCGAGGCCATATGGACCACGTCTCCAAGGCTAGTTGCTAGAATCACATCTTCCCCAAAAGACTTTATGCCAACAAGATCACGTCATCTCTATGCTAAGGATATGTGCAATTTATGGAATCACATCATTTTGAGACCATATAAATCACGTTATTCAAGGCCAACTACTGGGATCATGTCGTCCTCTAGAAGACCTTACTCCAACGAGACCATATCGTTTCTTTATTTGAAAACTACATGCTGATTATAGGATCATGTCATCCCCGATTGAAGACCACATGCTATTTATAGGACCATATCATCCCCGATCCAAGACCATATACTGCTTATTAGGCCAGATCCTTCACTACCCAATTTGGACCATGTCATCCTTGATTTGAAACCTATGTAATTATGTTGCTTGTTTGAGCTACTTGTAGAGGTTACTTATTAAAGCTACTGGCTGATTCTACTTGTTCGAGGTACTTGTGGAGGCTACTTATTAAAGCTACTAGCTGATTTTATTTATTCAAGCTACTTGTGGAGGCTACTTATTGAAGCTGCTTGTCGATTCTATTTGTGAAAGTTACTTGTTGATGCTACCTGTTCTTCTTTACTGTTCAAGCTACTTACGGATACTACTTGTTCTTTTTTACTAATGAAGCTACTTGATGAAGCTACTTTGGATGCTACTTGATGAAGCTACTTGTCGATGATACCGAGCTTCTTTTCTCTATGATACATAGTGAGCCTTGGCCCACTGAGGCATTTGTAAGCCCTAACCTGCATCAGGCATCATACCAAGCTTATTCGCTCAATGTCGAGCTTATGCACTCGATGATTCTAAGCTCTCTTATTCCATGATTCTGGGCTTATTCGCTTGATACCAAGTTTACGCGCTCGTTGATTCTGAGCACACTTACTCCATATTACTGAGCTTACGCGCTCGATGATTCTACGCTCACTGCTCCATGTTATCAAGCTTACGCGTTCGATGATTCTGAGCTCACTGTTCCATGTTATCAAGTTTATTCGCTTGATATCTAGTTTACGTGCTCGATAATTCTCTATTATCTCGCTCATGATATCGAGCTTATTTGCTTGATGATTCTGTGTTATCTCTCTTATAATGCCAAGCTTATTCGCTCGATGCTAAGCTTATGTGTTCGATGATTTTTTACTATCTCGCTCATGATACCAAACTTATTCTCTCGATGTCGAGCTTACGTACTCGATGATTCTCTATTATCTCACTTATGATACCGAGCTTATTCGCTCGATATCGAGCTTACACGCTCAATAATTCTGTGTTATCTCGCTTATGATGACGAGCTTATTCGCTCGATGATGAGCTTATACGCTCGATGATTCTCTACTATCTCGCTTATGATACTAAGCTTATTCTCTCAATACCGAGCTTACATGCTCGATGATTCTCTGCTATCTCTCTCAAGATACTGACCTTATTCGTTCGATACCGAGCTTACGAAATCCATGTTATCTCGTTGATTCTCTGTTTTTTCATTCAATGATGTGTAGATCCCGTATGGAACACCTGCCCCTATGAAAGGCCCATACAAACTATAGTTTTCACTAAAAATAAATTTTTATTGAAAACTAGGGGGCTTTATGTTTGGGTAATTTACTGAAGCACAGTCCGAATGCCTAGGCCCATTATTCAGATTGTCACATATTAATAGAACCCATCCTAAAATCTCTAAAGTGAGCCACCCAAACTTTATAAAACCATCATTTTATCTAAAAAGAGAATTACGTGTGACTTGATCCCCCAACTCCAAAAGAAAAGAAGAAAAAGAGAAGAAGAAAGAGGTAAGAGAAGGAAAAGAAAGGGAGTACGTAGACAGCTTAGAAGAGACTCAAGTTAAGTCACAAATACAAAAAAAGTCATTCAACCACTACACCATCACCATGGAGAGATTTGATGTTTGGTGTAAGAAAGTTACCGGAGATTTTTTGTATCAACAATTTTATTTTAAATATTTTAAATTATTATATATCTATTTTAAATATTTATTTATAATTGTATTTATATAACAATTCATTCATAGAATATCTATCCTTATACTCATCTCTTCACTCATTAGCTTTAAGAAGTTAATAGTGCTATTGAGAGACTAAGTTGGTAGTATTTTAGAGGCTTTGCATCTATTCAGATGTAATCCCTTTTCTTAACTCATATGTAGACTATTTCGAGTGCACTCGAGTATTGTAATCTTTTGATTTATATTTTTACTTGAAATTTATCCATAAAATATGAGATTAAACGTATTTGTATATATATTGTATTCTATGATGAATTATTTTCATAAAATGTCTGACATATTTTTAAAGTTGAGAATTTTTAGTGGTAAATGATTTTATTTATCATTGGGATGATTTTTGGTATTTTTAGAAATGAAAAGATTTAAATTTTAGAAATGTTGTGGATGGATGAATTGGTTTAAACAAGTTTTTGAATGAGTTAGATGCTTTACAAGTTTTTGTGTATATTTTTAAGGTTAAAAATATATCATAAAGACTTGTAACGATTATCATGTATAAGTGAAAGCGTAATTAAAAATACTCAAAATTTAATAAAAAAATAAATGATAAAATCTCTCGTAACTTATCTTATATGACACAAGATAAGATTGGGAAGTTATTTATGTGAGGAGGATTGAGTCATGGTTACATGATTGAAAAAGGAGTTAGAAGTTATTAAGATCTCTATAAAAATATTAAAAATAAAAAAGAAGAGAGAGGGAGGATAAAAAAAAAATCACGTTTAAGGAGAATTATGCAAGATAAAAATTTTACGTTCTGGTAGTATTGCGTAAGGAGAAAACATAATTTTTTTTTTTGCGATGAAAATGCACAAAAAAAGAGACACACATTGAATACTCACGAAAGGACATAGAAAAAATACATAGAGAGAGTATCCAATCAATATGTGGAGAATGAAATGTTTTTAGCAAAGGAGAGAATCAAGAATAACTTCCTTTTTCAGGTATTTTTACTGAAAGATATGTATATTTAATTTTTAGTGCCTGTTTGACTCAATTTTTTGAGTACTTCTCAATCTCTTTTTGTTAAAAACTGTGCTAAACAGATAAAAATAAAAAGACTTTTTCAAAAAATCATTTTACATTTAAAGTATAAAAAAGAATTTTTTAAAAAGTTAAAAAAGAGGAGCTTTCTCTTCTCTTCTCATTAAATACACAAATAATATTTATCTTATTTTAAAAATATCTTCTTAACTCCTTGTTTTAAATATTTTGATTTAACTAAACTAAATATCCTTTATGATAATTTTAATAAAAAAAGAGATTATTTTATCTATTATGATAAATAATTTCAAAAAAAAATCTTATCTTAATTTTAAAATCTATTTTTTTAAAGAGAAACAAAAACTAACTTTTAAAACTTTAAAAAGATACTCTGCTTATTTTTTTTATATTTTATTTTATTTTTATTTTGAGAATTTCCCACAAAATTGAAAATTAAGCGCACTATATCCAAGAAAAGCCCAAATAAAACCTAATAATTGTAGAAGGCACTGGCTGTGTGGGAAGAAGACAAGCTAATTTCAATATTTTTTTTTATTAATTTCAATTAAGTTTATTTTTGTTAATGTCAATTGGATCTATCTTCATTAATTTTTATTAAGTCCCAAATTTTAAAATTTCTTTCAATGTAATCCTAAGTTCAAGTTTGAATATTTACACTTTTGACTTAAATATTTATTTAGTTATCAAATGAACTTAAATTAATTTTTATTTACAAAATTTATAAATTTTTTGCAATTTAACTCAAAAGAATTAAGTTTTAGATATTTAGAAATTTAGCCTAAATCTTTAATATATTTGTGAATTAATCCCAAAAATATTATTTAATTTATTTTAAATATTAACTAAAAATTAAGGTATGATATCTAACATGCTTATTTTTATCTTTTGTTTAATCATTCAGAAAATAATAATAATAATTAAAATTAATTGAAATGAAGATAAAACATCTAAAATGTCTACTCTCTCTTTTAGTTAATAAAATTAAATTTTAACCAAAACAAAGTAAGGTATTTAAGGATGCTAATTTATTTTTTATTAATCTTTAAAAATTAAATTAGTCAAAACAAAATAGAGCATTTAAATTGCTTACTTTTCTTTTAATTAGTTAAATTTTAATTAAAATTTTTCATTAATTAAATATCTGAGATAAAGTAGGAGAGTTTACTTTTATCTTAGGATTAACTAATGTTTAAAAAAAAAAAGATTAAGACAAGATATTTAATTGATCAAGATTTAAATAGGACATGAAGGATTTTTATTATTTTTCTCGATTAATTAAATTTTTTTATTAATTAAATAATAATTGAAATGAGATAAGATATTTAAAATATTTACTCTCATTCTTAATTAATTAAGGTAAATAAGACATTTAGTATGATTGCTCTCTTTTTGATTAATCAAAATGTTATCTTAATTAAAATTTTAAAAGATATAATAAATAAAGATATCAATAAAGTATTTCAAAATCAGACAATTAGATAATCACATATTATGAAAATATAAAATATCTAATATCTTCTCTATATTTAATCAATCCTGATATTAGAATCTCATATTTTTAGGTAATTTATCCTACAGTTATTTTGATAAATAACAACTTTATGTTTTTTTTATAAAATTTAATTTTTATATGACTAAATTAAAAAAAAAATTCCTCTTTCTCTTATAAAATTAGAATAGAAATATATTTCTATCTATTGTCGAGACTTTTGATATTTTTGTTTCTAGGATTTGCAAGTATGGAGATGATGAGATTGAGGAGTGAAATAGAAAGAAAGAGAAGGGAAAGGGAAAGAAAAAGTGCAGAAGGATTGGGAAAGTGTGGAGGTAAAGAGAGAAACGAGAGAAGGGTGATGATAGTGAGGTATTTTAAAATAAGAGTAAAATAATAATTTTAGAGATAATTATTAAAATTAGGGGATGATGTCAAAACTTTTAAATTTTAAGAGAGGTTTTGTTGTAATTTAATAAAATTATAGGGAGTATTTATCATTTTTTACGCTTCTATCTAAGTTAGAATGAATTATTATTTAATATAAACTACGAAGTTTTAAACAAATTCTTACACTCCAACAAAACAAAAATAATAAAAAAAATTATGGATACGCGGGTCGAGCCGGGCCGTTCTTTATTGGGGCAACCCGATCCAATTGAGCCCAAAAGAGGGAGCGCGTCTTAATTCTTAATAGTTGGGAGCGTCCGCCAGATCTGATTTCAAATGAATTCAAATTTTTAACTCGCGCTCTGTTCCCAACCTCACGCTCTCGTTCTCTTCTTTCCTTTCCAAACCCTAACGTTCATCGTGGATTTTTCGAAAAAGTAAGTGCTTCAGGTTTGAAGGATTGTGATTCTTCTTTTACATCGCTTATCGTGGATTCCTGAGGTCAACAGCGCATTTCGAATTCAGATTATGCAATTTGTTGCCCATTCTCAACTATCCTCCGGAGCTTTTTATTGATTTGTTCAGATATGGCCTCCCGTAACCAGAACAGACCTCCACGAAGTCCATCTGTTGTAAGACCTCTAGTCTTTGAATTTCAATTTTGTTTGTTTAATCTGTGGGAAAATTTAAGAGAAAGAATTTTCGGTTAGCTTGATTTCTGAAACCATTTGGGGATGTCCTTGTTAATTTGTTCTCTTAGTTATAATTTTTGGCTTGAATTATGCTTAGTCTGTGTTTTGAATTGGTTGTAGAAAAAAGATAGCACCGATGATGTCCCGTTTGACAAGAGAAGGAAGATAGGAGCAGGAAGGATGGTGGTACCCCCGAGTTCTGGACGTAGGCGACAGGCATTTGCTGTGGTTAATAACAGGCAAGATGCACCGGCAGTCAGTGAGATGGGCAGTGCCGAGGGTTCAGAATGTGGAAATCTTGAGTTCACAAAGGAAGAAGTTGAGACATTGTTGAATGAGAAGCCAAAAACGAAGAAGTTTGACCTTAAGGTTTGTTTGAGCAACCCCTTTTGGTGTTAGTGGGGAGTTTTGTTTTCAAGAGTGCTGTTTTCTAATTATATTTTATTGATTTTTACGGGGTTGGCGTTGTAGGCAAAACTAGAGCAAATGACTGAGCATAACAAGAGGTTCAAGCTTTGCATCAAATGGTTTCAGCAAGTTGACGAAAACCATGTTCACGAGAAGCAAAAGATTCAAAGTGCACTTGAGTCTACTGAGAAGAAATGCTCTGATATTGGTAATGGAAAGTGCCATATCTTTTCTTGTACGTGCAGTTGTCCCAAATAATGTTAGAATTTCTTTAAATGTGGTTCACATGATAAATTAATTAATAAAGGTAGAAACATAAACTTGATATTTCATTACCCATTTCTTCAATTTAGTAGTAAGTAGCAGTGTTTTATTAATTACCCATGTTTGGTAATTGATCAATCTTGATGGAGGAAAGTAGAAAGCTAAAAGTTTTCATTAACTCTAATTTAAAACCTTTCTTTTTGGTATAAAAATGTCCATAGCCTATCCTGATACAAGCTTGTGACAAAATATTTTCCATTGTAGAAAGGCTGTAGAGAATCATTTGAACAATTTTGTATTAGTTTGAGTGTGTATAAAAATAGAGAATCATTATTTGAACAATTATGGTTGGTGGTGTGCTCTATGTTTTAATTTAGCTTCCAGATAAAGCATTTTGTACGATCACAATTTTAGTACATCACTGAGGCAATTTTAATTGTATAACTAATTGTTGTGGTATTAGAAATGGAGATGAAGAATAGGGTGGGGGAACTCAATGCGACTATTTCAGAGTTAAGGCAAGAAAATGCTGTTTTGCTAGAGAAAGTTGCAAAAGAAGAATCAGAAAAGCTAGTAAGATAACCATTCGGATCATATTAATAAGCTCTGCATGGTTTATTTCGTTTCATAAAGGGTTTTAATTTTCTTTTTCTTTTGTTTTCACGACTAGAATGCTATGGATGATCATAGAAGAGAAAATGAAGCTAGGATTGTTGCCGAAAAGTTGCAAGCTTCTCTCTTGGAGCAGCTTGAAAAAGCTCAGCAAGACATTGCAGCTGCCAACCAGAGGGTAACTATAACTGGTTTTTAATATCACCTGCTTTATCTTTGACTCTATCATCATGTCTCTGAATTAGTTAAACTTTTTACGTTCCTAAGGATTTTGTCTTCTTCAAACCTTTTGCATTCTTCAGGCAGTCTCCCTTGATGACATGTACAAGCGCTTACAGGAGTACAATCAAAGTCTACAGCACTACAATGCTAAACTTCAAACTGACCTTGAAACATCTAATGAGTCACTTAAACGTGTAGAAAAGGAGAAATCGACCATAGTAGAGAACCTTAGCACTTTAAGGGGTCACAATAATTCATTGCAGGAGCAATTAGCTTTGTCCAGGGTAAGTCATTAGGGTGTGGTACTCTCTATTTTTGTAGCCTGTTGTTCTCTTGCTTTGCCACCCTTTATAACTTGTAAGCATTTTAAATATATAATGGAGATAATGAATTCCTTTGAACAGTTTCATTCGGTTTTGTCCATTATAATACTTGAGTACATGAATCTTTTATTGCTCATCTTGGACCTTACCTGGTCAAAACGAGGGGATTGATATCTTTGACACTTTGTTGCCATGCTGTCTGTATGGTTTGTGCTTATATGCTGTGTAAATTTGTGTGGTTATGTTTCGTGTACTAGGATAGCGAATCTTTTGCTAATACAAATATTAGCTGTACAATAAATGAGACACATACAAGCCATCTCAGAATCTTGAGGTTATGGTTTTGCTAACTACAAAAAATATGGTCTTTAAGTCATGAAATGAAGTTCTAAATTGTTAATATAAATATTGCTTGCTGAGTAAATATGAAAACAATAGAAGTCTTTGGAATCTGGATTCATGATGAATCATTGACAAATGTTCGCACTTCTTAGAATTATTAATCTCCCAATGACTTCTGTTACGTCCTTATAATTTTCTCATGCATTGTTTGGTTCCAGGCTTCGCAGCATGAGGCCATTGAACAGAAAGAATCATTAGTTAATGAAGTTAGATGCCTCCGTGGGGAATTGCAACAAGTAAGAGATGATCGTGATCGCCAAGTAGGGCAGGTGCAGGCCTTAACTGCTGAAATAGTAAAGTATCAAGAAAGTACTGGAAAATCCTTAACCGAGTTGGATTGCTTGACAACAAAATCAAAATCATTGGAGGTTTGTTGGTGTCTTTTTTAATATATATTGTATGCTTTTTTGTTGGTTACATTTACGACATCCTTGGATTCTTTTACAGGAGACATGTTCATCCCAAAGGGAGCAGATACGAATATTGGAGATTCAGCTGGCTGCTGCAAATGAGAAACTCAAGGTAATGTTAATGTAGGAACTGTGACTTATGTGTTGGTCAATACCTTTGTTCTGCATGCTAAATCTTTGTGAGCATTGCGTTTATGATGTTGCTAACCACAAGAATGTATGTATAGATGGCTGATTTATCAGCCCTGGAAACACGGACCGAATTTGAGGAGCAAAAGACAGTTGTATGTGACCTACAAAATCGACTGGCAGAGGCGGAATATCAACTTATTGAAGGAGAGAAATTACGGAAAAAGCTGCATAATACTATTCTGGTAGTGCTCTTTTGTTCTCAAATATTTTACTGTGCATGTTACCAAAATGGTAATGTGTCAATGTCTACTGCAGGAACTGAAAGGAAATATTAGAGTGTTCTGCCGAGTACGTCCTTTGTTACCAGATGATGGTGTTGGAACAGATGCTTCCGTTGTTGCATACCCTACATCTGTGGAATTGCTTGGCAGGGGCATTGATCTGATACAAAGTGGTATGTATATATTATTTCTCTTTTCCACCAATTTCAATCAATTGAACTGAATAGAAGAATTAGTTGAATGTGCTTACTTTTTTACACTGTTAGTGCTTCCTGTTTACAATTGAAGCTTTAATTCTATTATATTGTAAGCAGGGCAGAAATATCCTTTTACATTTGACAAAGTTTTCAGTCATGAGGCTTCTCAGCAGGATGTTTTTGTGGAAATATCACAACTTGTACAGAGTGCCCTTGATGGCTATAAGGTAATTATTTTATTTATCCCTTTCTCTCATAATTTAAATAGAAGTTTTATGAGAACCGTGACATGGCCTAGCTTTGGTGACAGGCCTAATGTTTACTACTTGAGTTTGAGCTGACCGTACCTATTGAGTATCAACTTCCATATTTATAATTTTCACTGCAAGTCATCGTAGTCGATAAAGATGGTTAAATTTGTTTGAATTCTATGGTTGATGTTGGACTTTGTTATAGTTTTGTTATCATTTTGCAATGATATGCGAGTAAACTTAACAATTACTCTCATCTTTATTATTGCGAACAAGAACTCTCTTTCATCACTTATTGACATTCAAATCTTGGATAATTCCTTTTTGACAGTGAACATAAATAACAACTGAAATTTCATTGTCACATGAAGTAAGAACATGCCTTTAATCTTTTGTTCGTGTATTCTGTACTGCAGGTTTGTATATTTGCTTATGGTCAGACAGGTTCAGGTAAAACTTATACTATGATGGGTAAGCCAGAGGCCCTGGAACAGAAAGGGCTGATACCGCGCTCATTGGAACAGATATTTCAAATCAGCCAGTCCCTTTCAGTGCAGGGTTGGAAATACAAAATGCAGGTACAAACTGTCACCACGTAGATATATATTTTTTTGGTTAACATTTGTTAATTAAAGTTTTTCTGGTAATTCCTAAAAATTGTAGGCCTCAATGTTGGAGATATATAATGAAACTATCCGTGATCTGTTGTCACCAAGCCGAGCTAGTGGTTCAGATTTGACACGTATAGAAAATGGTGTTCCTGGAAAGCAGTATACGATCAAGCATGATGCTAATGGGAACACACATGTCAGTGACCTTACCATTGTTGATGTCTGTAGTATATCAGAGATATCGTCTCTCCTGCGTCAGGCAGCACAAAGCAGGTAAATGCTTTAGTAGACGTTTTTATCTCCTACAATACAATGGTTATTTTGATCAAACAATGGGAAACACTGTGGTATTTTTCTTTTTCCATTGTTTATCTAAGACCAATTCTAAATGTATTCCTGTGGTTGTGTAGAAGTTCAATTCACATTGTGTTTTTTGTTTAAATAATCTTGTTTGGCAGTAGGGATTTTAAAATAGCTGCAGACTGTTAATCTACTCTTAACGATATTGCTTTTACTAAGATTTTGATGAAAAAATGCACCTTCTCTTCTCTCCCCTCAAAATATGGTAGATCTTAGAATGAATAACTAGAAAAGAATTTAGAATTTTCAACATGATTTTGTTTTTTTCCAGGTCTGTGGGCAAGACACAAATGAATGAGTACTCATCAAGGAGCCATTTTGTTTTCACATTAAGAATATCTGGAGTAAATGAGGTATATGTTCTTGTAACACTGCAATCATGTACGTCTTTATTACTCTTTGTATATTTTTTCTGACATATTTTATCTTGCTTTGTTAGTCAACTGAACAACAAGTGCAGGGGGTCTTAAACCTGATTGATCTAGCTGGAAGCGAGCGACTGTCAAGAAGTGGAGCAACTGGTGACCGGTTGAAAGAAACACAGGTTTCTTGACTTTTTCGAATTATTTATGCTATGCTTATTTTGAAACTTTTTGCTACAAAACCTGCTCATTTAACTGCTGTTTGAACTAAGCTGTCGATCTAATTGTCTTTGTTTTTCATGTACTTTTTACGATCATGCTGATTTCATCTCTATCCAATCAGGCCATAAATAAAAGCTTATCATCTTTAAGTGATGTTATATTTGCCTTGGCAAAGAAGGAGGATCATGTTCCATTTAGGAATTCGAAGTTGACGTATCTTCTTCAGGTAAGGCAGTTCCAAATAAACCTTTTACACCTTATGTTTTTTTCCATATTCGTAACTCATAGAGATCAATGAATGAAACATTATCTTGTAGTTAACATTGTAGGCAGAAGAACAACACATACATACATAAATTACTTCTAAATGCAATATCTAAGAACATGTGGAATGCTTGTTTCTTTCTTTTAACTTTTGGTTTGCTATGTGAATAGCCTTGTCTGGGTGGGGATTCAAAAACCTTAATGTTTGTTAATATCTCTCCGGACCCTTCGTCCATGGGCGAGTCTCTCTGCTCCCTGCGTTTTGCTGCCAGAGTTAATGCCTGCGAAATTGGTGTTCCTCGACGGCAGACGAATTTGCGTCCTGCTGATTCTCGCTTGAGTTATGGTTAAAATCTCATGTTTATAATGGACGTACGGCATGCCTGCCTTGGAGGAGTGCGGCCATTCTGAAACGTAGGATCTTGATTTACAGCATGATAGTAAATTTATTGGGTTTATTGACGTGACTATTGTTTGTTGTATGATAAAGTTCATCAGTTGATGAACATAATTTCAAGGATGTAATGCTTACTAGCTGGGCTAGTAATTAACACAATAGATTATGAAATGAAAACTTTTTACTTTTTTTTTTAATTATTTTTTGCTAGAAAAATGGGTATTGTTTTATGGAACTTTCCCTTCCTTGTGTTTGACAGAAAAAGTAGTTTGATAATTGAAAAGGGGGTGAAATTTTTTTAAATTTATGTAATTTAATAATTAGAATTTAAAATATACAGTAAAATTTGATGAATTAAGCGCCCATAGTTATAACATTGGAATAATTGGGCGGATGATTTTGAGGCCGCGAATAGTTTTGAGTTTCCTAATTAACCTACCCCACTTTTGGAACACTTATTCACCAATTAGAGCTGTAATGTAAGGGCAGGAGAATTATTGCACATTATGATTTGTGAATAATTTACAAAAATACCGATCAAAATGGATAAACACTAAGAACATAATCATTTCTATATTTCAGTTTCAAAACAGGTTGAACTGGCTGCTAATCTTACAAATTTTCAATTATGCTTAAAAAAAAATATTATCTAAAACAACTTGGAAGGAAGTGGGACCCAAACAGTAAACGAAAGCAACCGCAACGGGCCTCATTCTAATCCATTCATATTTTGTTGAATCTAGAATCCTGTGATGCGATGACAAGCCAACAAGAAAGTCCCCTGTTTCACCGAAACCAGTTGTATATACATTTTCCAGAGGCGTGGAATCCCTAAACAAGCAGAAGCAAAAACGAGAAGAAAAAGAGGAAAGAAGACATGGAAGGACAAGAGCAGCAAAACAAGTCCAGAGTTGTCAAAGTTGATTCAGTTGAATCTTGGGAGCTCTTTCTTTCCCAAGCTAACAATCAAGGCTGCCCTGTAAGTTTATGTTCTGTCTTCCCAATTCTGAAAATTTTTCATAAAATGTTCTTTCTATCAATACCACAGTCTTGATTTCGAGAAGTTGCGAAAGTGATTCTATACAATTATTGCAGATTGTTGTACACTTTACTGCTTCATGGTGTATGCCTTCTGTTGTCATGAATCCATTCTTCGAAGAAATGGCCTCAGTTTATCCTGATGTTCTGTTTCTTTCTGTTGACGTTGATGAGCTTAAGGTATTTATTTATTGTGTTTCCATTGCTTAATATGTCCTTCTGTTGATTGGATTAATGCTGCTGCAGATCTAAAAACTGTAATGTTTAGAATGTCTTTACTCTATATATTGCTTGCAGGATGATGTATTTTCTATTGAGTGTGTTTGTGTTTTTAATGGGAAATGTTCTGCACATCGAATCTGGAAATTGAATTTTTGATTTTTTTTTCTCTTATTTGTTAATGTGAAGATATGATAGAATTTCTTTTACAGAAAATGATGTGATAGAATACAAATATATGGCTAGAGGAACACATGTAAAACTGAGGATAAGTATCTCGCATGTTGTATTAACATTGTTTCTTCTTTTAATAGTAGGTACCTACCATCTTACCCCATGTACGAGGAATATTGGGTTTGGTGTGCGAGAGTTTTATAATTTCTAGATATTTGAATTTCATTTCTTATTTTCATCTGTTAATTTCATAGTTTTGCTGGTCTTTCTGACATTTATAAGTTATGCATACAGCATAATTCCCAGAAACATTCGTATCTTCAAATTGATTTGGTTCACAAAATTTCTTAATACTTGGACAGTTTTGTCGAATATGTTTTCTAAATTATTCTCTCAATGTTCGTTTTTGCAATATTTTTGACATTATTATGCATTTTAATTTTCATGTTTGTTGTCATACTGCTATATATTCATCGACAACATCTTGATTTTGGTATTGAAAATTCAGCCAACTGAGATGGTTTTTAAGATGATAAACAACGGGTAGATCATTGTACCGTATTTTTTAATCAGACCATGATAATAAAATAAGAAAAAACTATTACAATATCATCCTGTTTGTCCACTATCAATTTGAAAGGTGTATGAATGCCTAGTTTCTTGATAATTAGGCTATCATAACCACAAGTTGAGCCATCTTTTGAATGTGATGTTCATGTGTTTAGACAATCTTCTTGTTGTTTAAATTGACAAGTTAATGCATAACTTTGTTCTGTTTGTTCATTACAATCAGATGATAAAGAGAGGGCTTGCAAATTGATAATTACTATCTATCCTTCAAACGGTTGATATTTCTTATGTGTTTCCTCTGCGTGTTTGGTCAGGTTGCGGCGACTAAAATGGGAGTGAAGGCCATGCCAACTTTTTTGCTGATGAGGGAAGGTAATGTAGTCGACAAGTTAGTTGGTGCAAATCCAGAAGAGATAAGGAAAAGGATTGATGGTTTTGTTCAATCCATTCGTATTTATATAGCCTAGCAGTTGGATTGCTTTGTGATTATGTACAGATTTTGAATGTGTTAAAATATGTGGTTGTGGTTGTTTTTTTGCATTGAACAAGGTGTTAAAAAGTCTTTGATTGTTAACTTCCAAGTGTTTGATTATCCTCGTGATTGATTGCAATCATGAATTATGTAATGAACATGTGGCCTGCTTTACACCTACCATGTATAAATTCATGTGAGTTTGATTGAGTTTGACATTTTTTTTTAATTCTGGAACTGTTTTTGCTAGGGGTGGGCAAATTTAACCCGATCCGCACCAAACCGATCCAAACCGCTTAATTGAATTGGTTTGGATCGGTTTG
>JAVXUL010138049.1:0-15102 GCA_035590515.1 Trichilia minutiflora
CATACATTCTTTATATATAAGCATGCCAATATAAAGGAAACAGCTAATGTATGTGAATAAAGAACAATTCTTTCATTGATAAACAAGAGTTAATACAAGATCACTAGCCCTGAAACCGACAACACGAATGATTTCTAAGGCATACACTAACATCAAGATACCATATTCTATGATCTTGGGGAGGCCTTTTCTCAGGTCTACTAAAACAGTAGAGGGTGTTCACTATTTAAAGCTCAAATTCAGAGCAGGAGACGAAGTCAAATTATGAGGGGAAGTCAGAAGGAGGCTCAATCCTATTTTACCACGGCTTCAAAGAGCTCTTATTGCCTACATCAATGCCCTATAAAAGAAACAACTGTAGAATAGGAGAAGATGATCAATAAGAAAAGGTGTTCTAAAACTTAGACGAGAAAGTCAGTCAACAGCATAAGTTATCGTCCATCGAGCCGATAGAGGAGATGGTAGCTATAAAGTTAGACGATAAACGACCCGAGAAAGTCGTGAAAATTGGGTCTAACCTGACCTCTGAGCTAAAGATATCTATAATCAAAGTGTTGAGGCAGAATGCTAATGTGTGTGCCTGGTCCCAAGATGATATGCCAGGAATCGACTCTCGGGTCATCTCCCATCGTTTAACAGTGAACCCAAGATCCAAACCAATAGCTCAGAATAGAAGAGTATTTAATGTTAAATGATGAGATATCATAAAGATAGAAGTGGAGAAACTTTTAAAGATTGATTTTATCCGAGAAGTACATTACCCCGAGTGGATTGCCAATGTGATAATGATGAAAAAAGCCAATGAAAAATGGAGGATGTGTGTGGACTTCACCGACCTTAATAAGGCTTATCCTAAAGACAATTTTTCTCTGTTAAAAATCTATCAGTTGGTAGATTCCACGGAAAGACACGAGTTTCTGAGCTTTATGGATGCTTTTTTGGAGTACAATCAAATGAAGATGCATGAGCTTGATGAGGACAAGACTACTTTTGTTATTGATCAGGGCTTGTACTATTATAAAGTCATGCCTTTCGATTTGAAGAATGCAAGTGCAACATTCTAGAGATTGGTTAACAAGGTCTTTAAGCCCTTAATCGGGTCAACTATAGAGGTGTATGTTAATGATATGATTATAAAATCCGTGAAGGCCTTTGATCATGCGAAACATTTAAGAGAAACCTTTCTTTACCTAAGGAAGTATAACATGAAGTTAGACCCTGAGAAGTATTCTTTTGGGGTTAGCACTGGAAAATTCCTCGGTTATATTGTTAGTGAGCGTGGAATTGAGGCAAATCCTCAGAAAGTAAGGGCAATTATGGATTTGAAACCTCTGAAAACGATAAGAGAGTTATAGAGCTTAACAGGGAGATATCTTACAGCTATACTTAGCAAAAGAGGACACAGAAAAGATATAGAGACCTGTTTATTATACTGGCAAAGCTTTGCTAGACGCTGAGACGAGATCTACCCTAGCAGAGAAACTTGCTCTTTCGCTTGTTATCACGATCAGAAAGTTGCGTCCTTATTTCCAAGCACACCAGATTGTGGTAGTGACAAATCAACCTTTGAAACAAATTCTCCATAAACCAGATTTATCGGGGCGATTGGTGAAGTAGTCAGTCAAACTCATTGAGTATGATATAGACTATCAACCCCAGAAAGCTATCAAGGGGCAAACATTAACAGATTTTGTTGCTGAAAGGTTTGTAGAAAGGCAACTGTTAATATTAGAGGTCTCGAAAAACAATCAGATCTGAGGTGAATTCAACACTTTTACCTCCAATATTTCAGAAGAGTTCTGGCAACTATATGTTGATGATGTATCAAACATTCAAGAAGGTAGGGCTGGCATGATTCTGAAGAGACCTGAAGGAGAAAAGGTCATGTATTCCTTGAAGTTTGATTTCAAAGTAACTAACAACGAGACGGAGTATAAAGCACTGATAGCCGGAATCAAGTTGGCTCAGGCTTTGGGAGTTACATCTCTTAACATAAATTGTGACTCTTAGTTGATCGCCAATCAGATTAAGGGATAATTTTAGGCTCGGCAAGATAATATGCAAGCTTATTTGAGTCAGACCAGAAGACTCCTAGAGACATTTAAAGAAGTAACAGTGAAGCAGCTTTCCCGGTCTGAGAACTCCAGAGCTGATCCATTAGCCAAATTAGCCTCTACCTTCAAGGGAAAAGCTCCTGCTTCGGAGCCCATAGAAATTTTGACACAAAGAAGCGTATACTTGAAGGATGAACATGTGACTGCCATGTAGGGAATACCAGACCCGACGTGAATGAGGGAGCTCAAATCATATATCTAGTTTAGGGAACTACCAACAGACAGAAATGAGGCGAGAAAGATCAAGAACAGGTTAGCCAGGTACGTTGTTATTGATAATATATTGTATAAACGTGGTTTTAGCTTGCTATATTTGAAATGTTTAAGACCAAATAAGACTGACATAGTTCTGAAAGAAATACATGGTAGAATCTGTGGGAGCCATAGTAGGGCTCATTCTCTTATGTATAAAATCCTTCGACAAGGATACTACTGGCCTACAATTTTGAAGGATGCTTCTCAGATTGTTCAATCATGCCACAGATATTATATCCATGGGGATATTTTGAGACAACCACCGGAAGAACTCTCTTGTCTCTCCAATTCTTGGCCTTTTTTCCAATAGAGACTAGACCTGATCGGACCACTACCTACTGCCCAAGCTAACACCAAATACGCAATTATTGTGATAGATTATTTTACAAAGTTGGTAGAAGTAGAGCCTTTCTCTAGCATAACAGAAAGAAAGACAATAGATTTTTTGAAGCAGAACATAATATACCGTTTTGGAGTCCCATAAACACCAGTGGTTAATAATGGAAAGCAATTCCACAATGTCAAATTCAGAGAATTCTGCTCGAATTTTGGTATTGACTTGACATTCGCTACACCGGCTCATCCTCAGGCTAATGAACAAGTGAAAGCTGTTAATAAGATAGTCAAGAAAGCCCTAAAGAAGAAGCTCGAAGAACACAAAAGAGCATGGATTGACAAACTACCCGAAGTACTTTGGGCTTACAGAATAACCCCCAAAGTGATAATAGGAGAGTTCCCATTCTTATTATCTTTCGGATGCGAAGCCGTGGTCCTAATTGAAGTTGACATCCCAACTTTTTGAGTCAAAGACTATGATGAAGAAAGGAATGAAGCCAGCTGAAGACTAGACTTGGATCTGTTAAAGGAAGCGCGAGACAAAGCTGTAATTAGAGCAACCACTCATCAACAAAAGGTAGCTCGATACTACAATCAAAAAGTCAGACGTAGAATTTTTCAGAGAGAAGATCTAGTTCTCATATGAGTAACTCTTAATACCAGACTTCTTGGTGAAGGGGTGTTTGGAGCCAATTGAGAGGGGCTGTACAAAATCACAAAGGTCTTCAGACTCGACGTCTACAAACTAGAGACACCAAAAGGAGTACAAGTCAAGAAACCCTGGAATGTTGAGAAGTTAAAATTATATTATCCCTAATTTAATCCTGTGGCTTCATGATCTACTCCAGTTTTTAACATTTTACATATTTGACTTTCAATGATATCAGCCCTTATTAATCTCAAAAGCGCTCTATCAGTATTCAGGTTCTATGTCTTTAGTTGATAAATAATACTGTGATTTTGAGACCACATCGTCTCTTTATTTGAAGGCCACATGTTGGTCAAGAACCTTGTCGTTCTGAGTAGGGACCACATGCTGGTATGAGACCACGTCGTATTTTTATTTAAAGGCTACATGCTGGTCAGGAACCACGTCATTTTGAGTAGGGATCACATACTAGTATGAGACTACGTCATCTCTTTATTTGAAGGCCACATACTAGTCAAAAACTATGTCGTTTAGAGTTGGGACCACATGCTGGTATGAGACAACGTCGTCTTTTTTATTTGAAAGACACATACTGGTCAGAAACTATGTCGTTCTGAGTAGGGACCACATGCTGGTATGAGACCATGTCGTCTGTTTATTTAAAGGCCACATACTGGTTAGAAACTACGTCATTCCGAGTAGGGACCACATGTTAGTATGAGACCATGTCGTCTCTTATTGGAGGCCGCATGCTAATCTGAAACCACGTCGTTTTGAGAAGATACTATGTACTGGTATTGAAGCCACAACATCCCCAAGCTGTGATCACTGCTAAGTATTATTTAATCTACATTATTTTCATTTAAAAATTCAGTTCAGTGATTGATTAAATTTGTTAATCCTCATCCGTTATAACAACTGCTTATGTTATAATTAATGAAAGTAATAATACTTTTTTTTACTATTCTGACCCTACATCTCATGTTTGCTTGGCATCACGGTTATTAGATGTAATATTATTCGAGATGACCTTTATGCTTAATGAAAATTTTCTAAGTGTTCTATCCTGATAAGCTGAAGAATTGTCAACTTGTACTAATTTGGTACCTGTGCTTATAAAAATATTCGTTAAGTAATATATGTGGACAATTTTTATCGCTTAACTTGTTTATGTAAGTGTAAACAGGTACTCACTCAATAGACATTTATCCGAACTCAAGAAGAAGTACAAGAGCAGAAATTCAAAATGATAATTTTTCATTAAAGAATTTATGTTTTCTACAAAAGAAAAAGAAAGAAAAATTACAAGGACAAAAACCTAAGTCTCTACATTAACAATTTTCTTCTGATTCCCTGGGAAACTTAGGTTTTTGCTCAGATAGAGGATTTACGGATGAAACATCAAGAGGTTGTTCCTGAGATGGTGGAGGGTCGGCAGTGGTGATCTCGGCATTAGGATCCAAGGATGGAGCATTCTTATTTGTTTCGACAGCTGGGACCTCGAAAGTTGGCATATCTCTCCCTAAAGCCTCATACAACCATCCGAGGTCAAGGTAGGGATATTGCATTTTAAAAGTTTGACATGTCAGGTCTATGGCCTGATCTATCTTGGCCTCACCGCTTACAATAGCTTCCTGTGCCTTTACCGTGGTTTATTGGGCCTATTGAAGTTCTCCAGCTGCCTTCTTCTGAAATAGCTCCAACTTAGACTCCTAAAGTGCGAGTTGAAACCCAAGGTTGGAATTCTCAGCACTAAGACCTGTTTGCTCGGTTCTGAGGTCGCAACGCAAAGTTCCAACTCCTCTTTTTCTTTCCCCCATGCTAACTCCTTTTCTTTGAGATTTGTCTTCTCCACTAATAGTTCTGCTTGCGCCTTCTCAAGGGACTTCATGGCCCAGACATTCTCATTCTCCAATTTTTTCAACTTTTTGGTGTCATCCTTTCTAGCCTCCTACGACATCTCATCTGTTGAACCACCTACAAATTGAGAAAAACATCAATAACTAGATAAATAAATAAACAAATAAAACAAGCATTAAACTTACCCGCAGACCCCATATATATATGAACTTCATAGCCTCTGCATCTTCCAAAGACTCTAACCTTTGTGAAACGCCAGGGGAAAGATGTTTCCCAGCGTTATTGATCAACCTCAAGAGATGACTAAAATGTTGTCGTTTTCCTTTGGGGATATGGTCAGATTTAAGCTCAAGGATGTTTGTCATCCCAAAATTCTCAGAATAAATCTTCGAGGGGTTGGCCACACCAGTCTTTGGTCTCTTTGGACTTTATCCACCTATGGTCCTCTGTTATTACCTTCTTTACTTTGTTTTTAACAATAATGGGAAGGGTTTGGATTCTTACTCTGAGACTATTGTCGACCCCTGATTCCTCCTAATAAAGCATCTAGGCTTTGCTGGTTTTCTTGTGTCTCGAGGTGGTTGTTTTGTGTCTCGGGGTGACTAATTGGAGGACTCACTTTCTTCTTCCCTGCCAATTTAGACAGGGCTGCCAATGGATTCCCGGATTGCTTTTTAGATATTGTTATTCCTACAAAAACAACAGAAGGCGGGGTGGGGGGTAGCCACATACACAATGACAATAATATTACAAAGCTGTAAGTAAATGAAAAACATTTACTCTGAGCACAATTCATCTTATGCAGGTTCACAAACTCTTTGCTCTGGTAGGTTTTTACTAAGCCCGAGGCAATAAGGTTCGTGTCAGAAAGTAAGGTCTTCTGATCTATTGGTTGAGACCTTGCTAACTTAAGTACTTTTAAGCTAGAGGGGCTTAATTCTTCTTCCTTCACATATGTCAAGGCTTCACCAAAGGTCCTCAGAACGGGGATATCCAGCTCTAAATTCCAGTTGCCACCCACAAAGAACCATTTGTTCTTTCAATCCTTATTACAGATGAGATTTTCTTTTATCAGATTGGACTTTCGAGGCCTTGCTTGAAGATAATACCATCCAGGATTCTTCCCAGAGTTCTTCTTGAGCATATACAAATGCTCTATTTCTTCTATTAAAGGTGACGAATCAGTTATCTGGCTCCATAATACATACAAACCCAAGAGTACTCGTCAACTATTCAGATTGAGTTGATATGGGGATATCCTAAAGGATGCAAAAAATTTTGAAAAATATCCCTGCAGTGGCAGTTTAACTCTTAAATAAAATAATTCTTCATCAATAACTATTTCACCCTCAGGGGGGCTACTGGGCCTTTCAATGGCCTCAGGGGCTCGGAGGTAGATATCTTCAGGGATCCAAAAATAAGCTGTATAAGCTTCCAGGTCTGTCTCTAATACTATATATATGAACTAATCATGCTCATAAAGGGTCCTAGCCTCTAAAATTGGCGATGGATCAACCACCAACGCCAAATCTCTCCCTGAGTTGTCTCTCCTAAGCATAGCCTCAGGTGTAGAAGAAGAGCTAGAAACAGAAGTCATTTCTGTCCAGAAAATGAAAAAGAAAAGGTCAATGAAGCTGTTAAGGGCTCATTAACAACTCAGGGACTCTTTCATCACTATCAAGAATCGTTGTATCTTAATGACCAAACTCCATACAATCTTTAAGTTTCATCTTTGAATGTATAAACTAACGTGTAATTCCCTATAGGTTTTAAATGGTCAATAAAGGATTATTGAACTAATCTAATATTATACAGGTAGTTTGGTTTTCTCACTTTATACTATCACAAAGTGCTAAGATTTATCGAAAGTATAAATAGATAGGGATGCGAGAAGAATTTATCAATTGTATTGATGAAGAAACTAAAAATCAAAGTCTATGAGAAATTGGCTGACGATTGTGGATGGAGATTGGTGAAGATCTCTGTAAAATTTTGGTAAATTCCTCTTGTTGCAAATAAAGCAAAAAAAAAAAAAAAACCAGGTTCAAAAAGGACAGGAGTATTTATAGAGGCAAAGGAAGAAATGTGTTGGAAAATCCTAAATCCCGAAACAAATCTAACAGATGAGGAATTGCCACATCACAGAATTCCTGAAGCATCAAAAGTAGCGTCCTTTCAATAATTTGAATTGTTAGGCCCCATTTCTGCATACTAATAATTATAATCCCTATAAGATCGGTTTTGTCAGTTGGATATGCTAATAGGGAATTGCCACGTGGAACGACGATTTCATTTCCCAGAGTGATTTTAAAAAGAGACGGCACGTAAAAGACTACGACAGCTATGTAGCACTTTCTTTAAAGTTTTTAATTAAAAATTTCTTTTAATTAAAAACTGAGAGGCTCAATGTTTGGGTAATTTATGAAGAGCCCAGTCCAAAAGTCCAAGCCCATTTTCGGAAGTACCAATCCCTTTAAAGACCCATAATACGGTGACGTTCCAAAATCTTCTTCCACAGTGTTAAAAACAAGATCTCTTATCTATTATGGTCTTCGAGGTCACATATTCAAGAAAACATCTCAGATTACTCGTAGTGAATATATATTCATGATTAACTGATAGTATTGTCATTCGAGACCTCCTTTTAGAATGCTAAGCAGTTAACTATTGTGTAAGTTTTCACATACATCCTTAGTGACCCATCCTCTGGGAATTAGCCATCCGATCCCATCAATCCTCTAGAATATTTTTCGATACACGTGAACAAATACGAACCTCCTGACATCCACACCCCATGATTCCCGTAACAAACTTTTGAAAAAAAGCCAATAAGAAAGTGACACATATATACAGTTAGGCAAGCTAATGATTAAAAGCTGACAGATTCCAAAAAAAGAGAGGTTCGTTTGACATTTACGGATAATGAATATCCCAGTTTCCTAGACACAAAGGACACACACAAATACACACACACACACACACTCTCTCTCTTTCTCTCTTTAATTTTCTCTTAACTCTCACACACAAGCAAAATCCTTACTGACTTAAGTATCGGAGGGTTTTCGCCGGGACACCGGCTTTTACCCCTAAGGTTTTTATGTTTTGTAGAGTAGTGTTTGTCAGACGACCCACTATTACAGAAGAAGAAAAAGCTAGTGCTCAAAGTTGAAAACGATCACAACTTCTTGTATCAATAATTTTATATAAATATTATGAAAAATATTGTTCAAATATAATAAAATACTATTAAATAAAAATAATTTATAGAGTGATACTGGTAATAAATTATCAAATTTTGTAACAATTTAATTAACGAAAAAAATTAGTAATAAACTTTTTATTTTAAATAATTTATAGAAAAAATTGTTCAATTATTAAAAAGAACATTAGAATGAAAAAATAATAAATTATTTTAAAATTACACGATTACAAATATTTTTTTCGTATATAAAAAAATTTAGAATTATTGGAAATATTATTAATTGAAGAATTTTTTAAGGATTAAATCGAAAATTACTCTATAGATTAGAACTTAAATGAAATTCAACAAAACCAAATTATATAATAATATTATTATTGGGACATAAAAAAAAATTCAAGAGCTGGCTCGAGCTACATCCTAGGTTAGCCCTCCGATAATCCACCATTGTCACTGTTGGAAAGAAAAACAACTACTACTAAATAATAGAAATAAAACCTTAGTCATATGGTCAAGAAAGTTAGCCAAATACCCTGATTTAAGAATTGAAACAAATGCTATAAGATTGTTTTTAGTCAACCAAAAAAAACACTCGTCCAAGTCATCATTCTGATCACGTTATTATCTCTATCAATTCGATAGAATTATCTCTCAAAACTCACCAGCATGACTTACTTCTAATACTAGAGTCTTGTCAACATCATCAATCTTATCTTATGATTTGAGATACTATTTAAATCCTTTATAACAGACTCTTCAGTGGTACTTAAGAACCCACTTGGGCTGGACATCAGAAATTTTCTTACTGAACCAGAAGTCATTATTTCTTAACTCAATTTTGACAACTATAGATCGATAACATCAAGAATTAAAGTACAATGGAGGAGTCAACATGTCAAGAACTGTGATTGTATCTCTTACCAGTGTTTACACAACACTACTACTTATCATTTATCAAGCAACCCCTTGCTTATAAGCCATCAAAAGAGAGGAAACACAATACAATAATTACTTGACAGTCAACAAATCTTACAGTACATGCCATCTTCTTGCAAAAAGTTATCCATCAATTTCATTCTCTGAGAACCTACGTGGGAAGTTCATAGTGTATAATAGCCACTCTTTTAAAAGGAAGCCAAATACAATGAAAAAATTGGTTAGCATCTACAAACTTTACTAGCTATTTTTCATCATCTTCCTCTCTTCCTTTTTCTACACATAGCCATAGTAATCTAGCATATATCTTTACCTTTTTGTTCACTTATCTCATCCACCAATTTCATTTTCCAAAAGTCCACATAGATTTGAAGACACAATAAACATACTTTTAAAAAGAAGCCAAATGTAACGAAAAAGGGGTTAACATTACTAATTACTATTCATCATCTTTCTCCCTTTTCTACAAACACCATAATAATCTAGTATATATCTTTCCTATTTTATTCACTTACTCTTTCTTTTAGTCCTTGCTTGTTTATCTTTGTCATACAAAAAAATACTGACTTAAGCATCAGTGTCATGCCCCGATCCCAGTCGACCACGTGGCAATCACCACGAATCTCAGAAATACATCCTATCACCTAGAATGCACCCCTAAGCCCGTAAGGCATTAGTACATATTTTCAAACTCATTTTCAAAATAAAATAATACAAAATAAAAGATTTTTAATCAAACATATATCAACATCTGTATTTTCTCAAAATATATTACAAAATATTTTTGACCAAGCCAAATACATTAAATTACATTCTTTACAAACGTTTTTCAGTTCAGTGGACCATAAAGTAAAAATCTGAGTTGAGTACCTGAAAACTATGCCAAAGTCTCGCTTCAGTTATGCTATACCCCGTCCAACTACCCTAGCCTGAAATGGGAAGTGAGAGGTGAGTATTTAGAAAAATACTCAGTGAGTAAACAAATACACAAAACATAAATCAGAGGCTCATACATTGATTACAGTAAATCTTTATAATCATAAAATCAAACATAATAAAATATGACATCATATACATGTCTAAAAAATCAATATAACATCAAGTATGTATATCCCCTCAGTCTATAAGATCTCATCCACTCCTTCAGAGTTGTAAGGCTAATCCGTAATCCTGGTTGAGGATGTGTGCTCATATATAATATCCCTCGATCTATAGGATCTCATCCACTCTCTTAGAGCTGTATGACTGATCCGTAATCCTGATTGGAATACTATCATATCAGTATAAGGTTAGCATGCTTTAGCCTAGACATGTGAATTCCATCCATCCCACCTCGAACTGTATAGTCAATCCACACTCTAGGGTCTATTGGATTCCACCTACTCCACATGAGCTATATGATCAATCCTTACCCACATGTACTCAATAACATGGCATATAAAATCATAAATCAACCCTAATGGCCCATCAGGGTAAATCGAGTAACTAGTGGCTCACAAGGCCAAAACATAATCTATGGCTCATAAAGTCAAAACATAAAACAATTATGGCACCTCAGCCATTATACTCAACTATGCCATATTCACGAACATATATAAAATTAGCTTCCGGCCTCAAAATCACAATATCAATATATACATTAGGCCTCCGACCTCACATTCATGATAATTCAGGTTTCATCACAAACCTATTTTTATCACAAATAAGAGGCCAACCCGACCACCACACAACAACATACATCTAACGCCTCCTCATTTCAATTATATATCCATATCCATACATTCATATATATATATATATATATGAATGTATTCACATGTTATCATCTTTAGCATTATATTCGTTCAAAAATAACATAAAATGAGGCGAAAGGAAAGAAATATGTTCACTCACTGTTCTAGGGTGGGAAACCACCCTCTCGATATCTCTTCACAACGGAGATCCTCCTGTCTCGGCTATCGTGCCTGGATACACATACAAATATAGATTCTATAATCTGTTACAATGTACATGCATGATGTAATGCATGCTCATGCTACTCTCGCACTCCTCTCTCTCTCTCTCTACCCTCCTCTCTCTAACATATTGTCATACACTATCCACACACGTTCTCACTTCTCTTTCACCCCATTCTTAGTTATTTCAACACCAATAGAAGCTAAAGTCCTCTAATTTATTGATACAAATGATAAACTAAAAAATCCTCAATTTCTAGGGTTTTGTAAATAGTACTCGAGCTATATATTCCTAGATTTACATGAAATGACAGCTCAAATGAGAGAGAGAAGCTAAAGAACAGGCTTACCCGAACTAGTAGGTGAGCTTAGAGCCCCTTTTTGATTGAATCTCTCTTTGATTATTGTTTATCATACTTCTTTTCCTCACGAATCTTCACGATCTGACGGATAGAACTCTAATCAAAGGAGATTTCTGGGTTTTAGTGTTGATTCTAAGTTCATAGAAACTCAAATGACGAAGTTTGGTTAAGCAATGACGGAGATCAGTTTTAAGAGTGAGAGAGAAAAGGGTTTCTGTCAAAAATAGAGAGAGAAAGTGAAATTGAAATGGGGAAGATGATCCCCTCTTCAACAAAAATAGGCTATAAAATCGCTCAAAGGTGTCGATACCTTTCATAAATGTATCGATAACTTTGGCTCCATGCCTGCAACGTATCGATACCTTCCCCTAACATATCGATATATTTGGCTATTTACTGTTCACTAAGCCTGCAAGATGTCGATACGTTCCTCAACGTGTCATTACATTTCATTGCAAATACGCACTCCTTCGTCATGAAGGTATCGATACGTTTGATACTATTGTTGATCATACTGCTTACAACGTATCGATATGTTTGGCCCTCAACTCTAAAAGGTATCGATACCCTTCTCCAAAGGTATCGATATCTTTAGCCTCACCCCCAACATATCGATACCTTTATAAAAGGTATCGATACCTTTGTCTCTTCTCCTTCTTCTATGGACAGTTACTTCAAATAGCCATAACTTTTGGCTCGAATATCCTCACGAAACCCATAATATATCAATGAAAAGCTCTCTCCAAGCTCTATAAAAATAATAGGATCTTTTTCTCTATTAGAGATAATCTTAGGATCAAAAATCTAATTCTTTCTCATAGACTCAAATTCTGTTCCACACATCTTCTTCCAAAAAGAATTCAAGTTATCACACCCTCTCGTGCATGATCTAAATACTACTATATGCACAAAAACTCATGAGGTTTTTACAATAATACTCATAACTCTAAGGGATGGGTTTCATAATTCTCCCCCCTTAATAGAATTTTGTCCTCAAAATTCTACATGACGCATGTGATAAGCAGTAATAAAAGAGTATACTAAGACATACAACTTCTCTTTTTCCCTAATAATCAAATAAAGGTATTTTAGAATACCTCACTTGTTATCCATTACTAGGAGAAAAAATTACAACCTCTATAGAATGAACAATAGTGAAAATAAAACAAACATCACATAGAAAATACAAGGATCTTTCTTTTGGGTTAAACACATACCTTAATACTGGAAAAGGTGTGGGTATTGCTGTCTCATCAAACTCTTTGGCTCTCAAGTCATCTCCGCAACTGTGACACTCTGTCATAAGACTTTCACCATCAGAATAGTCTTATTTCTCAGGATCCGTTCTTGTCAATCAAGAATTCTCATAGGTTGTACCACACAATTAAGATCTTTTTTCAAATCGATCGATGGTGTCTCAAGTATATACAAAGGGTCTGACACATACTTCTTGAGCATAGATACATAGAAGACATTATATATCCTACTCAGTTGTGATGGCAAATCCAATCTATAGGCTACTGGGCCTATCCTTTCCTAAATGCCAAAGGATCCAATATATCAAGGATTTAACTTTCCTCGATTCTTGAATCTGATTATTCCTTTCCAAGATGATGCTTTCAAGAAAACCTGATCGCCTACTTCATATTTCAATGCTCTCCTTCGATTATCAGCATAGGATTTCTGTCTATCCTGAGCTACTTTTAATCTCTCTCTACTAATCTTGACTTTCTCAGTGGTGAACTCAATTAACTCAATATCATTAAGCTTTCTTTCACCAACTTCATCCTAACACATTGGGGTTCTGTATTTTCTATCATACAAAGCCTCATAAGGCGTCATCCCAATGCTAGCTTGATAATTATTGTTATACGCAAACTCTATCAACAATAGGTGCGTATCCCAGCACCCCAAAAACTCAATAACACATGCTCGGAATATGTCCTCTAGTGTTTGGATGGTCCTTTCTGACTGTCCATCAGTCTAAGGATGAAATACAAAACTGAAAGTCAACTGAGTGCCTATAACTTTCTAAAGTTTAGA
The DNA here is from genome assembly GCA_035590515.1 of Trichilia minutiflora. Lineage (NCBI taxonomy): Eukaryota > Viridiplantae > Streptophyta > Magnoliopsida > Sapindales > Meliaceae > Trichilia > Trichilia minutiflora. The sequence continues at coordinate 13,710 of JAVXUL010138049.1, forward strand.
CCAGAATCAAGATGTAAAACGGGGATCTAAACCTAACACAACGGTAACTGACACTCCATGCAATCTGACAATCTCGACTACATACAACTTAGCGAATTTCTCCAAAGAGAAATTCACTTGAATCGACAAAAAATGAGCTTATTTAGTGAGTTGATCTATAATCACCCAAATCGCATCATGGCCTGCCTGAGTCCAAGACAACCTGACCACGAAGTCCATAGCAATATGCTCCCACTTTTACTTAGGTATAGGTAAAGGCTGTAAAGTTCCTGCAGGTCTCTGGTGCTCAGCCTTTACCTGTTAACATATCAAACATCTAGCCACAAATTAGGCTATATCTTGTTTCATTCCTGACCACCAATAACTGTCTTTGATGGTACGATACATCTTAGTACTATCCGGATGCATAGCAAATATAAAACTATGAGTCTCCTCTAAGATAGCCTTTTTCAGTCCTCTGTCACTGGGTACATATACCGACCTCTGAAAGTCAAGGTCCCATCCTGAGTGAAATAGAAGTCACTCTCCTTGGCATCTCTAATCTCCTAGCAAGCTCTGACCAATTCACTATCTGATATTTGGCTCTGTCTGATCTGATCAATTAGGGTAAGTCTGACTACAAAGCTAGCCATCAAGGCTCTAACCTCATCATACCCTAGTGATACTCTCATCACTCTCAAATCCATCAATAAAGACATGTAGGTGGTTCGAACATGAGCCAAACTTGCTGAAGTCTTTCTGCTCAAAGCATCAGTAACCACATTAGTCTTTCTTGAATGGTAGTCCATGATTAGGTCATAATCCTTAATCAACTCTAACCACCTTCTCTGTCCCAAATTTAGCTCTTTCTACATAAGCAGATACTTAAGGCTCCTATGATCAGTGAATATCTAACACTATTCCCCCATATAAGTAACGCCTCCATATCTTTAATGCAAAAACTATTGCAGCTAACTCAAGATCATGGGTAGGGTAATTCTCTTCATGCTTCTTTAGCTGTCGAGAAGCATAAGCTATAACCCTTTTATTTTACATTAATACACAATCAAGGCCCCGCCTCGAGGCATCACTATATACAATATATTCGTCTTCTAGTATAGGGAGTGTCAAAACCAGTGTCGACGTAAGACAATTCTTCAGAGTCTGAAAGCTCTACTCACACTAATCATCCCACTCAAACTTAGCCTCCTTTCTTGTAAGTCTCATCAATGGTGCAGCCAATAAGGAGAAGTCCTCAATCTCCTATAATATCCCGCTAGCTCCAAGAAGTTACAGATCTCTATAACATTCTTTGGCTGTTTCCACTAAACTATGGCCTCAATCTTCTTTGGATCCACAAGTATCCCACTGCCAGTCACAACATGCCCTAGAAAGTTCACCTCTCTAAGCCAAA